>JAAAKQ030219141.1:0-11491 GCA_010016005.3 Zanna intricata | reverse complement strand
TAGAAAATTGGATAAGACAGCTGCGAATAAGTAAAACTGTGAATGCTAAACCACAAGGGATTACTGTATATTGTTTCATTGCTACACCAGCTGAACTTGATTCTTTAATTAAAGTTTAAAGGTTGTCAGACTTTAGACTTCAATAGACTATAAGCTGAGCATTCAACAGCCACTAACCAGTCTTAATTATTGCTACTCTCTATTGAAAATCAGTAACTAGGTAACATGCCCATTATCAGTTTTTGAATTAACTAAAACAGCCAGTTCACAAATAGAAAGAGAAGACAGAAATTTTTTTTCACAAAAAAAAAGATTATTTTATTTTAATTTATGGGAAGAAATAAATTTAATGTAGGAGATCTTGGGCATTTATCACTTGTTGATGTATTTCAGAACCACTAAAACTAATCATACTGGTATTTTTAAACTTCTGTTAATCTTTCTTTATATTTATTTCTTTATTTCATTTAGTCTATACCTCTCCCTATATTTGACAATATGTATGTAAAGTCATATTTGTTCCATATCTCCTAAATTACAGAATCGATTTCAACCAATCTTGGAAATTATTACTTATTAACTAAACAGAAATGCTATGGATAAACATCTCTACTACAACTGCTGCAGGGGGGAGGGGTGAGAATCTTAAATCATTATAATAAATTAAAATTCTGTAACCTTTGGAAAATGTGAATGTTCAGAATATATGTTCTTCCTTTAAAGTCCTTGGTTTTTAATTTAAATTATTCTATTGTAGAATAATAAATAGGCTAGATTTGTAAGGTTAAATGCAACAAGAAGGAATGCAAAGGAGATTTATGTTTGTTGAGGAAAATAGTGACAATTTTTATAAAAAAAAGTCCTGGATGGGCTTACAAAGAAATTATGACTCATAGTGACACTGGATATATAAGTTTGTAGATCTACAAATGGATGCCTAGATTGGAAGAATTTGGATGTTGAAATGTAGGTTATATTTATTTTAGGGGATAAGCTACTGACACCAAGTAATTTTAGAAACAGAAGGTAGTTAAATCCCTTCTGATGATTTGAAGTTGAATTGTGAAGTAAACAAAATTCAAGAGTTTAAAGTTGCCAGCCTCCGTGATGCGAGTGGTAGCGTCTTGGCCTTTCATCCGGAGGTCCCGGTTTCGAATCCCAGTCAGGAATGGCATTTTTACACACACTACAAATCATTCATCTTATTCTCTCTGATGCAAAAATTAACATTAATATATGTTAATTTAAATTTTGGTGGTAACTTAAACCATTTTGTGGATGCAAACAAACCCTTTTGGAATTCTGATGCTCTAACAGTGATCCCAGAGGTTATAAACAAAAAAAAGAATAGATAAAATATGAATAAGAATAAATAAATAAAATATAATAAAATGTTGTGCATCTTTCTTTTCTGAAGATGCACAAGAAGAAAAAGGTATAACAATAAAATTAAACATCTGAGTAACTGTAAAGAGAAACACAATAATGACCAAGGTTGAAAAACGAATACTGTAGAAATGTACTAAAACATTAGGTAAGTTAATTTTGACAAGTCCAGAACTTAGCCAGAAAGAAGAGATTCATGGTGGAAAGAAGCCAAATAATAAAGCACTATATGGGTAAACAAAGCAAGAATTTAGGTATACAAGCAATATTGTTTAGCATACAATCTAAAATTAAGGAAAGGATAAGCTTGGATTTTCTTCTTCCTATTATTTTAAACACTTGAACAAAACAAAAATTCAACTCAAATGTTAACAACAAAATTGTATGATAACATACTACAGTATTTTCCTTTAAACCTAATAGTATGATACCAGAACAGAGTAGTTTTACACTTTCAGTTTATATTTTGAGAAAGATCAAAATATTAATGAAAAGCATCACTTAAAGGACAAAATCTTGGCATGAAATACCCATTTGTGTGTTCCATTAATAAATTGAATTTCAGATTGTCTTAACTTTACAAATTGCATATTGATTTGCAGATACAGAATATTTTCTTAAATTTCAAAGAGCAAAGAAATAAAAAAATTTGTACTTGTCCATACATAGAACAGATTCTTCAGATAGTTATATATCTAACTTATACTGTAAAGCAGAATCTATTATCCGTATGTTTGTATGAATGTACCAATGTTCACCTAATCTCAAAATCAATGTTATAATTTGAATAATTCTTTTACAACTGTATTTATTGAACTTAAGAAATGTTTACCTACAACCTTTAGCAAGTGAATAATATGATTTGAACAAATAGCATCTTGAGTTTTATAAAAAAAAAAGTGTTATATATTGAAGTTTCAAGTAAGTAAATAATGTAATGTAAACATAGTTCTCACAAATTAAGTTTAAAATAAAAGTTTGAATTTTCTTTTAGTCTTTCATTCGTCAAAACTAAGGTTTGTAATTATCTTATTTCATGGTTTCTTTTGTTTTAGATGGTGATAAAAATTTTTATGATCAGAATAACATTACTATTAATTAAATACCACAATTAAATACTTCAATTAAAATTAAATGTGCAGATTATTTTCTGTTGTAAGATTGATATCACTGCTGAACAATAATGTAAAGATTCTGAACAATCTTTTATGTTTTAAAATAAGTGATTGTAATTGTTTGTCACTAATTAAGAAATTACATAAATTTCAATGTTTTATTTTATTTATATATATGTAGGAATAAATTTTTTCATGAAATATTTATTTAAAAAAATCTAAAATAAAAGATATCTTAATGTTAATTTAAATTTTGATGGTAACTTAAACCGTTTTGTGGATGCAAACTCATTCCCTTCTGACAAATTTTGTTTCTTTACATTTGCTACACTAAGACATATATGAAATCAAAGTTAAGTATTTAAAACATACTTAATCAAATCCTTCTTAACAAAAATTATAATCATAGTTCATAAAATCTTTTAACTTTGATAAGACTTTTTTTGAGCAATTGTAACCAGAAAGAAACTGTTTCATAAGCTCACAGAATATATTTTTAGCAAAATATTTCAAGACTATAATTAAATAATCTTTTTAACATTAGTACTGGCAACTGAAATTTTAAAATTGAGCTTCATCCTTCTTGAGAAAGTTTTTTTTTTCTAGTTAATGGGACAATTTTCAGAATTTTGACTAAGGTTTCCTTAATAAGTAGTAGATAAAAATTCAAAATTTGTATGTTCACAAAGGTGTGGATTTTTAATTTATTTATTTTTTCCCCGGATGAATTTTTTGTACATGATTATATTATTCGACGTTTTATTTTTACGGTATCTGTAACAGCTTACAAAAGGATGAATTCGGATTACAAATTAATTCGTAGTGTTCAGATTTGTAGTAATTCAATTCTGGTGTTCAAATTTCCTCCACAAGTTCGGCAACACTGACAGCTAACGCCAGTTTAGAGTGTATCAAACTACGGTACGTTGACCGATAGATAAGTGGCGTTAGCAAGTTATGCAAGTTAAGGAATTCTTCTCCAAAAAATAAAGTAAAAATTACAGGTAAAAATTGAATAATAATTTTTTTTTGTTATTTAATAATACATAGAAATAAGGGGTTTTTTTAAACCATAATGCCGTTTTTATTAGATATATAAAAAAGGTTAGTCGTATAAAATAACAGTTCTACAATTCCCAAGCATTAGTATAAAATTTTTTGATATAGTAACATTTTATAAATAGTAAAATGTTACTATATTATTAAATATTTTTTTAGCAAAATTTCATTACAATCTCTGGTCATAACGGAAACGATTACAGACTGATCGAACAACACCATCTTGTTTCTCTTCTAAAGTTTCCGTCTTTTCGTTGGAGTTGTAAGGTGAGTTACGTTTCCTTTGGTTATATCTAGACTTATTTTGAACATCGTTTAATCTGTGTAAATATTTTTAGTTTCCGTTTCTGCGTAAAATTTCATTTCTTAACGTCGTGAGTTTAATTTTGGTTTATTTTGTTATTGAATGTAAAAAAAGTGTTATTATTGAGGCGGCATGAGTTTTCAGTATGTTTTACGTTGCAGAAGGATATCAATTAGTTTTTATATTTTATTTGTTTATTGTTTGTTAAAATGTTCGAATCTTACAGTGTTTAGTTATAATAATTTCATTTACGTTTGAAGAGTTGATTAGATACCCATCTTAACCTTATTTTTTTTGGGGTGCCTTTACGTGTACAAGTTCGTCTGTCGGAATTATTTATTGTTATAATAAAACTTATAATTGGCGTGGGAGAAATTTATTTTATAAATAATGGTTTTGTTTTAATTGAATGATTTTCTTTTCTTTTGTTATATTAAAAGAGTAAAATCTGCCAATTTGTGAAGTATCTGTTTCATCGAGTATTTTTATCCGAATTCATAGTAAATAATTAATATTACTAAGTTTATAATTTTTTCTGAGATTTTTTATATACCTGATAGAACTAAAATATTAGTATATCTTGCCTAGTATGAGTAAATAATTTCGATATCATTTGTGATACGAGTTAAAACTTAAAACAATATTCAGCTTTATATGATTAACTAAATTAATTGATTTACAATTTTTTCAAGACATAACAGCGGTAACAAATCACTTTTGTTTGAAATTAATAATTTGGTATTCATTTATTACCAAATATAATAATATATTTAGTATTTATTTAATAAGATACAAGTGTATATAAATCCTGTTATGAGGTTACACTTGTTAATGCTTGTACCACTCTCTTTTTATCTGTTTAGCCTCCGGAACTACTGTAAGGTATTACTTCAGAGGATGAATGTGAATGAAGCATAGTCTTGCACACTAAAAGTTAATAAATATACATTAAATTTTGTAATCAATGTTGTGATGTCTAATATAAGTTATGCCCGTGTTTATTGTTAAGCTTTCAGATATAGTTATTTTATTTGTACATTTACAGCTTAAATTTTACATAAAATACTGATGTATATATTAAAAGTCGCTGTATATACTGATATGTTTTTTCTTTAATTAATGAATTTAATGTAAACTTTGATATTTGTTGTAAATATTTTTATAAACATTGCACATTGTTTGTAAAATCTAGTAATATTGAAAGTTTTTAGCTTCATCAAGATTGCTGAGATTGATCTGCCTCTAGAAGCAATTGCAAATACTTTCTTTTTTTATAGCTCTGAATATATTACAAGAAGCAGCATTTTTAAGACCAGTAGTATTACAACTGTATGGTTGTTAAATGTTTGTGTACTACAAACTTTCTTTAGAGTTGACATTTGTAACATTCATTACACTGTAACAACTTTGAACGTGAATGGATTTTTTGAAGATTATATATAGATTTTTTTTTATTTTAGGTAAGGCCCTTTAAAGATGGGGGCCTACAAATATGTGCAAGAGTTATACAGAAAAAAGCAGAGTGATGTTATGAGATTTTTGTTACGTATTAGAGTATGGCAATACAGACAGATGACAAAAATGCACCGTGCACCACGTTCAACCCGCCCTGATAAAGCTAGACGTCTTGGCTATAGAAATAAACAAGGTAAGTTCTTTTAATTTTAAGTTTTAATAGATTGTTTTTGTAAAACATCAATTAATGTATGCTGTACCTAGTAAATGCTTATACTTTTAGATATAACTTCTATACATACTTTTAGATTACTAAATGAAGGATTTTCCTTTGTGTATGATATTGTTCTTTAGTTATTGATTAAAGGGTATCTTTTTCAGGTTATGTTATCTTCCGCATTCGTGTCAGACGTGGAGGTCGTAAACGTCCTGTACCAAAGGGTGCTACATATGGTAAACCTAAAAGCCATGGAGTGAACCAACTGAAACCTGTTCGTAATTTACAGTCTCTTGCAGAGGTATTTAATATATTTCTATTATGGTACTACTTGAAAATAAATAATTGCACATATTTTTTGTAATTGGATTTATTATGTACATTATGATAAATTAGTGACTGTAATTATATATGGGATAATGAATTAACAAGTCTAATAAATTTGAGAATATGGAAATGAAATATAATTGACATTTATTTTTATTAGCTTGAATTTTTTTAAATCTTATAATTTTGTACAGAATAGAGATTTGCATTCTCCCTGTCTTTAATTTTTATCTCTTATAAATATATTCCACTTCAATCCATCTTTTACTCTGAAATAATATTGGAGCATTCCTCACTCTTAAATAGTTTTTTTTTCTTTTTGTCAATCTGATCTTAGTGGGCATATTCTATTATTACATGCCTATAACCAGTTAAGTCTATTTCAACCAATATCCTATTACTACAGTTTAGTCTTCAGCTGTGTTTTTATTAAATTATCTTAAATACTCTTTGATTAAACTGCATGTAATAAGATTTAAATAAATTCGTCCATAAGTGGCTGGTGATGTTCTTTGAAGTAAAGAATATGAAGGGATCTTCCAAGAGAAATTAAAATAAAGATTTAATCCTTTTGTTTACCATTTTATAGAGTACGATAAATCAACTTTGGTTATGTCTTTCTTTCACCCTTTGAGAGTGGTGTTCCTTGTTTTCTTATGCCCACTTCCTTCCATTGGTTGATTTTTCTTTTTCTGGAATTACTTGTTGAAAAAATGTCCTATCTTTTATTGTGTCTGTTGATTATAATGTTTTCAATGCTTTTTTCTATTTCCCAAAACTATATGTGCTTGGATTTGTAACTTATCGGTCAAAGATCTGTTTAGCTGATCTGTTATTACCAGTCATTTATATAAATCCGTATTATTGTAATCTTCTTTTTTCATAACATCTTTATTTTTCAACTTTTGAATGTAGTTTGATATTAGATCGTAATTTAATTCTGATTCACCGTTGAATTTAGGTACTGGTATTTTCCTCAGAATTCTATTTCAGATCTTTTCTAATTTTTCAAGATCACCAATTCCGGTTAGTTTTCAAGTGTTTCTGCTGCTTAAAGTATGAGTATTTTGGGTGTAACTACTATTTTATAATTCCTCAGTTTTGTATTCCATGATAGAGATTTCTTGTAATTTGAAAGTCCTTTTATTTATCAAAAAATAAAACTATAATATAGGTATTTACTTGTCTTTTACTAATTGTAAAATGTATATAAACTATTTACCACTAATTTTTCACTGTTTAGAATCCTAATATATAAAGTTGTACCTTTATTGAATACTGGTGCCACTGATTATTTGTTTAAATGCTCAGTTGATTTCTTTTTAACAATATAGTAATGCTATTTGATTAAATGCCTGAAAAGGAAAAGATAAGTGAAAGTATCATAATCTTATGATAAAGATGGTGCATGGGTTTGTTTGTCATATGTGCTACATTTTTATTCTAGTTGTTGGCACAGAGTAGACCAATGGTGGTTCACCTGTCGGCTGCACATGGTGACTCTCTCCTGCTAAAAACACTCCTTTGTCAATTAAATTACAGATTACTTAATATATTTATAAGCGTAGATTATTTTTATTTACTTATTATTTATTAATAAAAGAAACTGACTATTATTTAATATTTAGCAATAAAAAAAGGATTACTTCATTTAGCAGATGTCTGCACACATCATGTGGTACACTGCACCAGTAGCAGCAACTGAACTGATCAATTAATACGAACCCACAAGATTAAACGAAAAAGATTGGGTCCCCAAGCCAATTCCCTATTATCAATATGGCTAGCATTATATGTTATTTCTATTAAATTCTACATCTACTCATTCCTTAAACCTATTTTTAATTATAAAACATCAAAATGTTCAGAAAAATATTCTCTACATAATATTTCTGTACAATACTTAATATTCTCACAAACATTAGAATAATGTTTGTCCCTGTTGAGAGTCCACAGGGAAGGGTCCCCATGGACTCTCAATGCTAGATGGTCAGGCAAGCGAAGCAGTCTTACCGGTTTGTGACTGACATAATTTCTATTCTCTTTCTGTATCTAATCGTTATATATGGAATTGGTTTTGTGCACTTGTCAGAGCAGTTAAATTTCATCAACATTAATTATGAATATTTGGAATTTTCCATTAATGTACTTAAGTTGCAGATCTTGCAACTGCATGGCTTTCTTTATTGTTCAGGAGCTATAGCCTCTTGAAGTCAAAAACCAATGAATTTAAATGGATGGCATGTTCTTGTGTATTTAATTAAGTGAAAAAGACAAGGTGTTGAACAGTCATTTTGACTGAAGCAGTTCTGCCACATAAAGTTAAATGGAGGTAAAATACAACGGATATTTATAAAAAATTATATTTATATATGTTAAAATGGTTATTACAAAATAAAATGTCCTTAACTGTGCATTATATTTTATAGGAGCGTGTTGGCAGAAGAGCTGGTGGATTAAGAGTACTAAATTCTTACTGGATAGCGCAAGATGCCATCTATAAATATTATGAAGTTATATGTATAGATCCTTTCCATAAAGTAAGTTAATTTGTTAATTTCTTATCTTGCCCTTTATTTATCATGAAATAAATAAAGGAGGCAGTTTTGAAAACCTTTGAAACAGCTGATTGTAATCTACAAGAGGTTATCTCTAACGTATAGACTGTTTCATTGGAAAAGAATTTATTATGCAAACTTTATAACTATCTTTATTTCTCTTAAGCTACATACCTTATGCTACTTCTTTATATAATTGCCACGTGACTTGAGACATTTATCATAGCAATACACTGACTTCAATATACTTTTGTCATATTGTGCTGCCAGTCCATTTAACACTGATTAACAGCATTTTTTTATCTTCCACAAATTGCGTACAACTCAATGATTCTTTCAATTTCCAAAACAAATGGTAAACAGAAGGAGCTAAATCCGGACTATATATGGTGTGTGATAGTAAATTTCCCTTTCAAATGTTCTCAGTAAATCACATGTTGGACCACAGTATGTGGACATGCATTATCATGCTGCAGGATGATGGTCACCATTCACATTACTGATTTTGATGGCATGCCGTAACTGACATAGACTTCCTCACGGTAGGCTTCTTAATAGTCTTTCAACATGGCATGGGGAAATCAGACAATATGCCAAACCAATCCCAAGAGATTGTGGCCATCAGTTTATGTCCAAATGGCTGTGACTTGACCTTTGTTGGTCTGATTGCCGATTGAGGATTACACCATTCACTTCACTGGCCACCATCCATTTCTCCAGTGTGTAATGTGAAATCCATGTCTCGTTGCCTTGAATTAGGAAACTCATCACCCTTCTGTGTAGTGCAGAGAAAAGTCCAAAGCGAATCCCATTCAGATTTTTTTTGTGATGTTCTGTTAAGATGTGTGGCATCCAGCATGCACAAACCTCTCTGAAGCCTAAATGATAATGAATAATGCAACCAGTACCATGCTCTTGAAAAAGAAGGGCCAGGTTAGAAATCGTTAAACAATGATCTTTTCTGATTTCATCATCGACACGTTTATCACCATACACAGCAACCAACTGCCTGCGATTTTTAGCTGGCGTAATGATTTGATGGTCTAAAAAAAAGTATGACCACATATTTCACAGCCAGTGGCAACATTGATTTTTCTATTCATTTTATAAAATAATAATTTACGCGTAATTAAAGAAAAGATACAATGTAACAACTTACAGACAACAATGCAGTGTATACATTACTAGCGTGGCAATGGACGACACAGCTTCACCAACCTTAAGGAGAGAAAATTTTCCAGCAGTCTTAACTTCTGAGATATCCCTTGTGTATGTGTTATATAAACTGTATTACCTTCTTTATTGTACAATACTTGACTAGCAGATGACTCTGGTAAATGATGATACTCGCCTTTAACAATGAAAATATTGTTTATGTGTTGTTTAATCTTCCTTGGATGTCTGATGCTAGAGTCATGATGCGTGGCCATGAACGACACAGATTTACCAACCTTAAGGAGAGAACTTTCCCTACAGTCTTTACTTGATAGATATCCCTTATACATGTGTTATGTAAACTGCATTAACTTCTTTATTGTATAATACTTTAATTGCAGATGACTCTGGTAAATGATGATACTCACTTTTAACAATGAAAATATTGTCTATGTGTTGTTTAATCTTCCTTGGATGTCTGATGCTAGAGTCGTATGTAAATCTTTTTAAAATTAAGTAATGTTTACTGTAAGACTTGTGTTGTGTGACTTTGTGATATTAGCTCATTATTAAGTACTCTTGGTTTTGAAATTGCAAACTTTTTTTTTTTGCTGTTAATATACAGATTTTAAAAAGATGTAAAATCAGTTATTTTTTAAACTGGTGTAATTAAATATAGGTAATATTGATTAATAATAGGATTATAACTTCATCATTTATTAGGATATACACTTTTTTTTGTACTTCATAAATTTTATCTTGACAGTATAAATTTATTTTATTTAACAACAGTAATTGTTTAAGGGGACCTCATATCATGTATCTTACCCATGTTAAATTTTGTGAAGTTATGGACACTTTTTGGTCCATAGGTGAAACTTTTACATATAATATGACACTTAGTCATGCTTATTGGATTTTTTTTTATTGAAAAATCCCAGATTTTGTGCAAAAAAATTTTTGGCAATCTTTATTCACTTTATAATTTTTGTGAACCCTATCTATCAAAATATTATTTGTAGCGAACTCGTACAGTGCCCTCCAAGCCCTAGAAAACTTCTACTCAAAACACCCTCTCATCATAGAAATCTATAATGCAATCGCAAAGTTGAACCATCACAACACACAAGTGAGTTTCTGCTGGATCCCCAGCCCTTTGGGGATTCCAGGAAATGAATGTACAGATCCGCAGCTAAGGACGCATGTGGTTAACCATCTTTTACCACCTGTGTTACTACGTACGACTTGATAAATCATAAAACTCTCTCTTTGCGCCAAGTGGTAAGATGGTTGGACTGCTACAGTTGATAACAAACTGAGGCATACTAAAGAGTCTGTGATGGCATGGGTTTCCTCATGCAGAAAAATTCATCGTGAGAAAGTGGTCTTCTGTCAATTGCGGATAAGGCATATGAAAGCTACCCATGGGTACTTTATGTCAGGATAAAATCCACCTTTGTGCGTAAGATACGACTGCCACTTAATTGTTCATCATATCGTGATAGACTGTGTATGTTATACAGCCTTACATCGCAAATTTAAATTACCTGACAATATTCATCATATTTTAAAAAATGACAATACAGTGATAGATAGGGTTCTCGGATTTCTGCGAAGCATAAATATTTTTAATAAAATTTAAGACATATTTTTTCTTTGTTATCTGGTAAGGGACCTTTTACACCCCTTACGGATTTTTAACTGTTACATAGCCTTTTTTTGATAATCCATTAAAAGGGGTCTATTACTCGTCTTAAGGATTTTTAAAGAATTTAGGACTGATATTAGTTTTAAGATTTGATCATTTATTAATTTTAAGTTGTCATGTTATCTGTGAAATTAGTTTTAACTTGTGTTTAACACTTTTAATTTTAATTTAAGTTTATTGTTATTTTATCTGTGATATTAGTTGTAA
>JAAAKQ030219107.1:0-28895 GCA_010016005.3 Zanna intricata | reverse complement strand
TGTGTGTGTGTGTGTGTGTGTGTGTGTGTGTGTGTGTGTGTGTGAGTGTGTGTGTGTGTGTGTGTGTGTGTGTGTGTTTGTTTGTTTGTGTGTGTGTGTGTAAATTTTGCATTAGTAAAATAAATATTTTATGCTAATTATTTTTATTGTTATCGTAATTTCAGGTAAGCACCGTTGTTGTATTTGAATTTAATAAATAAAAAAAAATATATATATATACATATATATATATGTTTGTTAAATACATTGTTTGTATTTACAAACAATTTTTCAAAAACAACTATATCATTACTATTATTATGATATTAACAAATGGTATTAAATAAAAGAAATGCGTTGATCAAACAGTCTAATACATAAAATCCAATTAGTAATAAAATATGTCATAAAATTTTATTGTTTAATGATATAATTAAAATTATTCCATTTTCATCTGTAATTTTAATTTTATGAAATGCTTGAATATAATAAATACCTCATAATTTCCATAAAATAATTCGCTAACGGTATCGAGTTCAAACTGACAGTATATTCTATCTTGGACATCCGTAGATTAAAGCAGTGGAGCTAAACTCATTACATGAACCTCAGCTGCTTACAGTCTCATATCAAGAAAGCTGTAATACATATTTGAATACTGTCGGATTATCATTCGAAGCCATCTTCGTTTAATTTTTAATGGTACTTACGTATTAGCACGTCGACCAATAAATTGCAAACGTTTGGTTTACTGTTAATATCACCCGATATAACCATTATATTACTTTTATAACCATTTATATTTATTTATTTTATAAATATAATTTAACCAAACTTAACCTACGCTCGCTTTGCTAGCTAAACTTGAATAACACAGTAGTTTTTGAATATTTAAATAATAAATTCAGAAATTATTGCAATTATTTATTATTTAAATAATCAAAACATTACTCTTAATTAGTCGAGATTAGTGAGCGTATGTTAAATTTGGTTAATTTATATCTATAATTACAAGCAATAATACTTATATTTTTAATATGGAAAATATGTTAATGATACCGTAACTCTCAAGTATTTACAAAGCTACCGGATCATTTTGGATATGGTCGACGGACTAATACGTAAGTACCTTTTTAATGATAATCTTGCTCTAAATATAAATGCAGTATTTAACTTTTTGCTCTACTTTACCTTACTAACATGTATATTCAGATCTATCTTAAATTACTTCAAAACGGTTTTGCTATTTTAAAAATACACGTAAATTTTTAAACATAAATGTGTTTCATTACATATAAAATTATACATCACAAAACTATGATTGAAATTATTTAAAGAAATTTTATTTTAAATTATGCTTTATATATCTGCATATCCTTGTTATTATGCTAATCTCCGTGAAAAATAGCGTCTGACATCTAATCGGAAGGTTCCATACATTTTTCATTTTCTTCTTTTAGGTTCCGTATCCGTTACAAGTCTTGCCAAACATAACAGGTACCTTCATTTTTGCCCCAGCAGTTCTGTACTGCTGATTGGGGCTACATCTAAACTATTATCTTAAGTATTAAAACCATGATATTCTACTCCTCTCGACAACTCTTTCTAGAGAAGCCATCTTCTTAGATAAAAAGCATAATTCATAATTTCTTTATAAAATTTTAGTTATACTTTCTAGATCTATGAACAAAAAAAAAACACACACACATAAATATCGGAAAATTTTCATGTATTAAAAAAAAGAACACAAAAATTTTGAGTAAATTAATCATTCATAAATCTTTAATACACAAGTTACCTGAACTTTCACCCCAATTACAAGCTGAAACATACTTTATTTATAATGTATAATGGGGCCGAAATGATTCAATTTCTTTTATTATTTTTGTTTTCTTCCTGTTCTTCTCAGAACCTCCAAGTTGGTGACTGAATTTTACATACTCTAGAAAATTCCCATACCCTGTAAATATTACGAATTTCAATTTGATGCGGTAAGTTAGTCACAAATATGTATTAATATTATTATTATTACATTATTTTTTAATTAGATAAATTAATATAAAATTTAATCCCTTAAAAACAGCAACAACGAACCTTTTTTTAATTTAAAAAAAAAAAACTAAATCCCTTCTAGAAAATATGCCGAGTGATTCACGAAGAATATAACGAACGTTCATCATATGATGTTCTACTAGTGAAAATAAAGAAGTGCATTTAAAAATCGGTTGGGGAACACTTCCGGAGGGGGTATTAGCGAAAGAAAGAATTCGTTTTAATTTTTTGTTTTTTTTCCCCATTTTTGTGTTTTTTTTTTTTTTTTTTTTTTTTTTTTTTTTTTTTTTTTTTTATGTGTTTATTCCACATCTAAACCAGAAATATTTATTCTACACCAAAAAATTGTATTGGGCGTTTTTTAATCTCAATGTTTTGTTTTCTACTACATTTCTAGAAAATTAGTTAAAATAAAATTGTTGGACCTATATTTGTTTTCAATTTTTTAGATCAGATTTAATATAAAGCAAATAAATTTACACCTTAATCTGGGTTCCCAAGAATTACAGTCTGACTTATTTAGACGCAGATGTCTGCTCCTTCGGTAAAATTAGAGCGAGATCCTGCGCTTGTCGACGCTTGTTAAAGAAGAATTTCTGAATCTGTGAACGTCTTTATTTTTACGAGTAGAATATGTCCTGAAAGTTTATTATATTATTCTTGAATCAACCTGTACACTGTGTGATTCGTGTATTTAATAATAACGATTTATCGATTTATATTAGCAATAGTAATAATAATAATAAATGTGTGTTTATTGACGAAAAAAAATTATAACAAACTAATTTAGTCAAAAAGTAAAGTACAAAAAAAAACTCACAGATAGAAAATTAATTTATAAAACTTCACATACAGATAATACTACCCAGCTTTGGCAAGACCACGCCGGTGGGCCATATTGGCTTCAGGAATGCAAAGAAAACAATACTAAATGTATAAAAATATTGGCTTTTCCTAATAAAAATAAAATTCATTCATCCACTCTCCTGTTAATTTAGTACGTCTTGAACATAATTAACAAATTTAACCCAGTTCTTTTCATCCAAAGTCTATCCCACGAAAAGGTAAATTTATAGCTTTTGATTCAGTATCAATCGCTCATTCTCCCACTGATTCTATTGAAACTTTAAAGACCTTTTAACTAAGATTCTAAAACTTTTTTATGAAAATTTCAACCTCCTAAGATTTAAAGAAACGAAATGGCGGCTTTCATTTTACCAGCTTCGCTATCTTCCTATGAAAAAACTGCACAACTATCTATTTTTCCACTATCTTTCTTAAGAAAAAACTAACATTAAAAAAAAAGAATTTCAACAAATGAAACAAAATTATTACCCTAAATTATTTAAAATAACAATTTAATTTTCAAGATTTCTAAATTAATTTTGAATATAGGTAAGGAATTTGTTTTTTTTTAAATACTTACTATGTATCTAAGTCTTTTTAACTATTTTTTCCCAATTTTAAAATCGGAATGAATTTTAGAAAAAAGGTTTTAAAAGAAAATCGTTATGCAATAAAGTAAATCTTTTCAAATTAAATTATTTATTACATTATGAAATTATAAATACAATTTAGTTCATTTTAATAATATTTTCTTTTTTACAATAAAAAATAAATTTTTTACATGAGAACAATTCTTTTTCTGCAAATATCTTTTATGAAAAAATTATGATTTTTTTAAAAGTATTCATGCGATTTCTAAATCTACGAATTTCTAAATATTTGTCATAAATAATCTGTAAAAGTATTAAAAATTAAAAAGAAAAGTATAATATGAAAAATATCAACAAAAATTCTAAATATAAGCTTACAAAATAAAAATAAAATAAAAACAGCAGTTTTAAAGAATGACAAAAATTTGAATTTTTCCTCCATTACAGATACATAACACAATAAACATAAGTACAAACTTACAACAGTAGTCAATGTAGGCCAAAAGTCACAATTTGTATTGGCAGACCTTCAAGAAACTTTGTTGGCATGTAGTATCTTTAGTAAAAAAAAAAAAAGCTATATAAATGTAACCTATACCTGAAACTTTTTTCAAAGAACTAAAATCTTATTTTTACGTCTTTTTATGTAAAACTTCCCACATATCTAAAATGTAATAAAAGAAAATAAAAAGGCAGTTTCAGTAGTAAAATAAAAAGTGCAATTACTTTAGTATTGAATACTAAATAAAATTTAATGTAGGTCATCCATTAACGTAATTATTCAAAAATAAAAAAAACATAATTAAAAAAGCAGTATGAGAAAAATTGTTTAAGGCTATTTAGAAATAAATCAGTCATAAATAAGTTCACTCTAACCAATTCTATTTCTTTAAATATCACATCAAAATCATACATTCAATACCTAAAACTTAAAAAAGGTTATCTTAAAAGCAACGTTTGTACATTTAATTACATATTAATTGTAATTTTTACAGTAACTGTTTAGAAAAAATAATTAATTGTGAAAATGATAAAAAAACTTATGTGGATACCACATGATTTCCTTCTACGCCAATTACATTACATATAGAAATTTTTTCCAAAATTGAAATTACATAAAATTTTTTTCATTAACAACTTCTGATTTATGTTTTCTTTTTTTTGTTGAACTTATTGAATTTTTGTTTATTGTAAAACTTTTTTTTTACAATCAGAGGTTAATTATTAATAAATCAACAAATTTAAATTAAAAAGAAAGAAAAAAGTAATATGAAGTCGGATTTG
Organism: Zanna intricata; assembly: GCA_010016005.3. Classification (NCBI taxonomy): domain Eukaryota; kingdom Metazoa; phylum Arthropoda; class Insecta; order Hemiptera; family Fulgoridae; genus Zanna; species Zanna intricata. The sequence continues at coordinate 24,144 of JAAAKQ030219107.1, read as the reverse complement.
AACCGATGTGCCTTTCCCTTGTAAGATCCAAATATTTCATTAATTAAAATTTCATTTGGCTGTAATTCTGGAAGGAATGAAAATAAGAACAACTTAGATATATTGCTAAAAAAGCTCTCAATAAGGACTAATTACTGCTGTTAAGAAAAAATTCCAAATCAAAATGTTTTTGATTTTGGGTTTTTTTTTTATACTTTTGGTCTAGTCGACTGCAATCAAAATGGGAGATGCATAAATAGATGTTACAGCAGTCATAAATCCAATCTTTCAGCATCCTATGGCTAATAGTTTTTGAGTTATGCAAGATATATACGTATAAACATAATACAGACGTCACGCGGAAACTACTAAAAATGGATTCAGGAACGGTCAAAATGGATATTTTCATTAAATCTGAAAACCGAAATTTTCGCCATTACAATACTTCCATTACTTCGTACAAGGAAGTAAAGATTAACAGAATAATTTAAATTTTCGATCGTAATGCTAAATTAGTTTCTATTTTTTTTTTGTGGTTTATTACTATCATTAAACTTTTACAAAGGTAATAGTAAATTATTTTATAAACAGCCCTAAAATATATTAAAAATATATGTATTATTTTTACGTTTCAGTTTTACTTTAAAGAACAATGATTAAAGATTATTAAATTTAATTTTACTTTTATAAAATGTCTTTTCTTTAAAAAAAAAATAGATTATATCTAAAAAAAGAAACCATTCATACGGAAATATCGTGTATTAAACAAAAATAAAATCAAAATTAAAACAAAAAATTAAATTAGAAAAATAAAATAAAACAATCTATTAGATATCTTTAAAGCTAATTAAGCATTTTTTTTTTTTTTTTTTATTCAATTCGAACTGCGAATTGTATGTATTGCGTATTGTATACTCCCAAGTGAATGTTTATCGGAATAGTACGTATATGTCATTTTTTTATTACTGCCTCATAATTAAGAATATGCAACGACCACTTAATTTGGGTCCGAAGAATTACTGCCTAGCTTAATTTTATCAAAGGCGTAGAAACCAAGGCGAAATCCTTCGCTAGCCTATACTCGCTGACCTAAATTTATATGAACTTACTTCTTTATTTTTACCAATAGAATATGACATATTCTATTGGTAGAAATAAAGGTAAATAGTGATAAAAATAAAGGTTAGGTTCTTCCTAAATCGAATTGTTTAATTATTTAGAAAATATTTAGGAAAAAATAATCTTCTTAAACTGATTACAACAAACCATGATGACAGCTGTCAGAAATTCCCAGAAATTAAAAAATATGAACAAATCTTTACTGTTTACGTATCACTTTTCTTAGCAAGAGAGGTAATTTTAATATCACATTGACATTAAGATAATATGGTTACATTATAACCATCTAAACACTGATATGGGTAAACAATATAAATATCTTCTACTCCGACAATGTATTATTTTTAAAGAGATTTTCCAGTTAAGTTATTGGACAAAAGAATTTGACGGGACCATCAGAAAAATCCTGTATAGAACAACAAGATCGAATCATTGAAATCCATGATTTGAAATAGGTAGAGGAGTGACGCAAGTGTGTTGCTTGTCATCAATTTTTTTAATCTTTACGTTGAAGATATAATTAAAAATATTTCACATGAAGATGAGGAAACAAATCAAACTGTGGAAAAGTTTTCTAGAGCTATCTTTCTATGAAATATTATAATTACATTGGAATGATGTACAGATGTTATGCATATAGAACATTGACATTAAGGAAAAAGAAAGAGGAAGAATAAAGACATTTGAAATGTAGCCACGCAGAAAGCTAGAGAAGATTAAACAGTAAGTAAAAACGAAAAAATATCAGGAAAATCAAGAAGAATAGAAGCTGAATCATTAGAAAAAGCAAAATCATTATAGGCATTAATCATTAAAGGATTATTAAAACATTGCTAGGAAGATAAAACGCTGGTGTAAAAGAGATACCGAAAAAAGTACAAATTATTGACCATCTAAAAGAAGATGGAACCTACATTAGAAACACAAAATATTTGCTCACATAAGGAATAGAGATTGTACAAGTTACTTGCCTCAGGTCAGACAATATAATTATGATAGAAGTGATAAATATGGTAAGAAAAGTTTCATCTACGTACGGCATAAAATGCATTGTCTCTATTTATTTTTACTTTTTACAATATTTTCAATATACCTTGAAAAATTTAATTAAAATATCTATTTTATATACAGTTTCGTGCAATACAAATTTCCAACTACGACACATTTAATGAAATGTTAATTTCAGTTTGATGACTTTGGAAACAGATTTAAAACTGAATTCAAAAGTGTTGTATCATTATTTGACATGACCAGACACTTTTAGGTCATCTATTATGAAGCAGAAGCGTTCTTAAAAATCATCTATCTTTTTCCATAAAAAAATAAAAATAAACATATATGCCACTTTACTAGGAAAAATGAATTGTATGGTAGTTTCTAATTGTTATTTTCACTTCATTGAATCGAATGTATTCTTGAATTTCAACAAATTAAGTCCTCTAAATATAGATACTCAGGTGATGTTTAGACGTAAATATAAAGATTGTTATCAAAAGAAAAATTATTCCTTTCTATTATTGATAGTTCCTGGAACTCTGCTACGTGTATGGAAGCTGATATCCATGTGTCACTGACATAATAAAAATTAGAACATAAGTGCAAAGCATCAATTTAAAACGTATATGTTAAAATTTCTATAAGAATAAATTAGATATAATGATATATTTTCTTCAAACAATAGAAAAAACTTTATTGCAAGAAAATGTAATTTCAGAATTTATTGGATTATTATGCCTTTAAAACTTTAAACAAATAACATCTAGATAGAAATAAACATGTATAAAACAAATACAAAATTATAACTGGCAAATCTTTAAATATTTTTCTAATATAAATGTCAAAATTTTAATTCAATTTTTATTTTAGAGTTTAAAAACATAGAGTTTAGGAAATTTAATCAATTTCCTAAAAGTATTGTTTTCGTACATAATTTTCAAACCAAGAAACATTTTACAAAATAGCATAAGAATGGCCGAATAGTTTTGAAGAATAAATAGAGCCATGTATTCGAATATGTCTTAGACAAACTTAATGAATAGAAATAATTAAGACAATAAATAAATTAATTACATTATAATGTGGCTGTATGTTTCAGTAAATATTTTGAAGTTAAATTAGCACAGAACATACAGCATTAATAACACTTTTTTAAAAATAATTTTATTTGCTAATATTATATTTGTGTTCATGGGTAATTAATCTTTTTCAAAATAAAAATATAAAAGAAATAAAATTGATACAGCAACTAAACCATTAATATCTTAAAAAAACGACAACTCAAAAGATTACTCGAGATAAATTTTTAAATCATTTTTCGATGAATTGATGATATTTTAGGAAAGTACTACCATTCTTAGTATTTTGTAATGTATTTGAAAAGTGACGTCAAATCGGACAGAGGAAAAATGAATAAAAAAAAAAAAAGAAGAGGTCAAAGAAAACGACAGAATAAGAAAGAGTTTTCATGGTCGTATTACTGGGACAGGGAGTTTACATTTGGTGAAGAAAAGATGGTGTTATAAGGAAAGAGGGAGTAAGAAGAGAAAAGGGGGGGGTAGAAAAAAGAAGGAACGAAACGGAACCAAGCAATACAATTTACGTCCATTTTCAGTGGTCAAAAGCGCCAACCGGACACAGGGAAATCTACTTCCGTGTCCGTAACGACTACATTTTCCAGAGACACAATAATTTATAGCGGTAACGGTAAAATAAGGAGAAATTTAAAAAACAAATGATGACAACACTGCCCTATCAATAAAGTTTTATGTTCAATTTCTAACCACAAGTCAAGAAGAATAAGAAAAAAACATGAAAAAAATATAGCAAAGGAAACAAGAAAGAATAAAATAAAGATAACAGTTCGATGAAACATAAAATATAATATATAAATGGAAAGATAGGACCCACAAACAAATCCACTTTAAGAAAATTCAAGAAATATAACCGCAAAAATATTTATTTATATTCTTCTGTCTTTCCTTCAAAAGAATTAATATATGAAATAGGAATAACAATAATTTTACTGTCAACGATTTTACTAAACGTAGTAAATTTCCGAATGTTTTCCAATTCTTATTTATTGAAACACTACATTACATAACAATTTAGATTAAGTGATACGTATTATTAGGTTGACCTTGATTCAAATCGAAATAAATAGATTTCAATTTATTAAAAGAAAAATTATAATTTAAATCGTTGTATAGTTAAATATCTTACATAAAGTTATTTGATGGTAGAAAGAAATATTTAAAAACTATACATGATATTATTTATTAAATTCGTATTTTATTAGTTATTTGTTTAATTTAACAGATGATTAAATGGTATCCTAATTTCAAGAATGTTTTTTTTTTACTTTTTTATATATATTAAATCAAAGCCTTTAACTTGCTTTCATAGTTCACTGAATTTACACCATAAATTAACAACAAAACAAAAAGAAATTTACTGATTGAAATAAATCAATAATAAATACACCACTTGTATGTTATTTAATTTATAAACGCGAAAGTTTGAGCCGATTCTATCCTTTTGCAACATCATCACACGAGAACTAATCAACCGACTACTTCAAATTTCCAATATACATTTATCCTATTATTCGTTTTATCCCAGGGAAGGTTTTAAGTTATGGATTGAGTCCCTGGTTTTCCTGGGGGTGAAGATGTGAATTTTTCCTCTTGGATGACGACTTACGACTGTTTTTTTTATTTCGTCTTTCAACATAAAAATAACAGACTATGAGTTTTATAATTTATCCGAATCTCTGCTCAAGATATAGAGTATTCTCGGTTAATAAAAAGAGGAACCAAAATGAATATGTTCATCTACAGCAGGAGTTTCTATATTAAGATCGAGAGGAACGATGAAAGAACGAGAACTTTTCAGGATTTAATTGTTATTGAGTTATATACATATAAATATAGGTCTGTTACGATATTGGCGTTTATATATATATATATATATATATATGTCTTTCACGTAAACCTATTCTACCCATTGAGCAGAATATTTCATGCACCTTTTATACCTGAAAAGGGCATAGGAATAGTGCCATTAGGAAATATTTGAAGTTTCAATATGGCCCTTTTAATGGCTTGCGATAACAACTAGATATTTTTTTTTCCTTGCCAACATACAACTTTACTGTAGTCAAACTGTAAGTCAAATTGAATTCAAAGACCACTTGCGGAACTTGAAATTAAATTTTCTATAAAAAAGACCTATTTCTTTTTCGACAACTTTTTTTGTTATCGAAAAATGTAGCTTTAAAGTGCGAAAATGTAAGGTCTACAATCCTTTGATTATATATTATTAGATATTATATATTAGATATAATCATGATAGAAGGATTATAATAAAACATGAGGTCAGTGCTAGTAATTGACGAAGTACAAAACTTCTGGTTGTAACGATTACACCTGCTGCACGTGATGGCGCAAGCCCCCTATTTCTGGAGGGCTTGCACCCTCTATCTCCGTGAATAGAAATATTGAGGGGATTCCATTGTAATCAACACTGAATGATGGAAGGCAAAACATTCATGATGTCTAAAGAAAGAGAAGGAGCAGGAGAATCGCCGAAAAATTGTCGGCCCATTACATGTCTGCCGGTAATGTATAAATTATTCACGCCCATTGTCTCCAATAGGATATATAAACATCTAGACAGCTGTGAGATACATTTACAAGAACCGAATGTAATCCTGTTCCTGTGGATGATCTTGTGTTCTTCCTGAGAAGGTCATATGGATGTAAGGAATTGCTTGTTGTGGACAAAACTATTAATAATGATGATAGAAGGAAGAAAAAGGAATTGGTGGTTGCCTAGATTGATTAGAAAAATCCTTCGATAGTGTGCCTCATGACTGGATATTGAGAGTTATGGAGATGAGAAGGGTTATCCACAGATTATCAGAGTTTGCTAAGAAGATATGAGACAATAGAGAACCAGACTACTGATCAATAACGGAACCGGCACTATGATAACAATTTTCATATGGCAAAGAGTATTTCAGGGAGACTCTCTGTTATCACTGCTTTTCTGCTTAGTGCTAGTAGCCCTCACGTATCGACAAAGATTAAATTGGGATATAAAATGCACACAGATGAGGAGCCAATTTCGCACTACTGTATATGAAGCTCTAAAATGGAATGACACAGATAGTGGAAAAATTCAGTAATGATATCGAGATGGAATTCATACTGGAAAAGTACGAGAAAGTGGTTCTTAGAAAACGAATGACGTTTGAAATACCCAGGAAGAATGACGAGATGAGAGCTATCATAAGACGATTAGAGCAGGTAGAGGTATAAAAATATCTGGGTATGGAATAGGATCCTCTTATCAAGGATGCAGATCTCAAGGAAAAGTTGACAAAATAAACGTTAGGAGAGTAGGTTCCTAACCTTACTCTCCTTAGAAGAATAAGGTTAGGAATGGTAACTACAAAACAAATAAGGTAAAAAGCTAGTTTGCAAAATTTTTTTACTGTTATTATCTCTACAAGTTCATTATGCAGTGGGGAAAAGTACGTCTTGTTTGTCCGGTATAATATTTTTCAATCTTCACTTGTTTTTTATTATTTGGTCACTTTATTTGTCAGTATGTGTTCTGTTCCATAAAAGAGTATTAGATTATATAGCAACCCAAGTGCACTGGGATTGGACTGCTGTTAAACTGTACAATAAGGATGTTAAATAATACGAGTATATATGACAATGTGGATGTATATTCTACCTTTAATACATTGAAGATGTATAGCCGAATCAACTTGAGTAAATTACCTCATTGCTTGGAAACAGAATATACAAACGTAATTTTATCGCAGCATATGAAGATTTTACACAGTACATAACATCAAAGTTTTAGCATACTTACATTTTATAAGGAACGACACCATTTGCGTCAAATTAAATATTTCCGGGAGCATGCTTGACGCCTTTGGCAACATTTCTCTTATTCCCTTTTATATATCTTTGTTATTAGTCCAGCCTGGTGGAATGTTTGGAATGGTCTATAGGCATTCAGCAGCGCTTTTATTTCCTTCCTGTAAATATCGTCCTGAACACCACGCTACTTGGAATTTTTAGCAGATTTTTAAAACCGCGCATGAGACGAACATTTATTTTTGTTTTTATGGAATAATATAAGCTGCATAGAATTTTTTCGTTATGATCGTTTTGATCATTTAAAAATAATAATATTTTATTATTTCAATTTTAAAAAATAATAGGCTTTGATATAATCTGCAGTTAAGCGGCACTCGCTATATGAGTTTTATATTACCAGCGCTTTTCATATTTGTTATTTATACAATATATTAAACTATTTTTTTCTTTTCTTTCTTTTTTAATATCTTAATTCTATTTAAAATTTTATAATTTTGAATTATCTTTTAATTTGTAAATTTATTATTTCCTTATTTTTGTATTATTACTTTTATATTACAATTGATTGTGTTGTACAGCAATGTGTTATATTAGGCGTAATAAATTTTTTAAACATGAAATTTTTAAATATTTAAGTTTTAAGAATAATATAAAATTGTGTTTGATATCTTTCATTTTTTTTATAAAGTTTTTATCTCTTATTGCTCTACGGAGTGTGAATCTTTTCACTTAGTAAAATTCTTTTGCTTTTGGCAAAATTTTCATGGAGTTCACTACGTTTTTCCTATACACTAGGCATTCGTAACGGTATGTGTCTATCTTTATCAAATTTAATTTTATCCTACATTTGACTGTCGATAGACCGTTGTAGTCTGGTTAACGATTTTACTTCTACAGATTACATGTATGATTGACTAGTTGCATTCTTACCTGTTATCACAACCATTTTGTTTTTCCTCTCAATATTTTACTATTCATCCTACTTCTATTCATGTTATACACCAACATATATCATATTTTATATCACTGGTCACATCTGATCGTCATTTTATTGATTAATTTTCATCAATCGATCCTTAAAATCGCTCTGTTAGTGTAATAATTGAATAAGCCTTTCTTTTTTTCGTCCGTAGTATTTGAATTGTCATAAGCAATATCTCATTGTAATGTGGTGGAATTTCACAGTTTATCCAGTCTTGGAATTTTAAAGTATCGGTTCTTATTACCATTAATGAATCTGCTTTCTTAAATGAGTACAGTAAATGGTATCCAATGCCCTTAAACTTTGGAATGATCTCTCACAGAAACCGGTTCAAAATCAAACCATTTTATCTCCATTTTTCTCCAATATTTCTTATTATGAATTGACGTATATTTTTACCTTAAAAAAATAGAGCTACATCGTTAATTAATGACAGTTTTAATAACAATAATACGACTATTTCAATATTTCTCGATTTAGCTAAGGCATTGACACAATTCCTCAAAAATATTAATACATAAACTAAATAACTGCGGTATACGAGAACCAGTAAAAGTATTGTTTGAAAATACCTTAAGGGTAGAACTCAAATTCTTACTTTAAATAATGACAGTGATCATAGAAAATCCTCAAACATCGGACTACCATAAGGTACTGTTCTCTCGCCAATACTTTTTCTAATAAATTTCAACGATCTTTTAAAATTGAACCTTCCTAACGATACCATAGTATCTTTCACTGATAACACAGCTTTAGATTTTCGGGCGATAAGTGAGATGAAGTATATAAGAGCGCTACCCGTAGATTACTTATGGTAAAATCTTGGTTTGAAAGCCATATTCTTAAGCTCAACCTAAATAAGATGAAATATATGTTATTCTCCCCAACTGAAACCGGTAAAACCAGTCGTAAATTTTAACTAAAACTACATACATGTTGAGCAAACAATAGCGATTCCATAATCTTATCTTAATAAAGTATTTATGCTCCAAAAATATTTAATTAGAGCAGCTCTTGGTAGATCAAGGCTATATCCTGGTACATGCTTATTTGAATAATTTGAAGTACCTACTTTGAGACAAATATACGTCAGGAAATTAGTACTACAATACGCAAACATATAAATAATTTTAAAATATACCGTACAATACTCGTTCAGCAGGAACAAATACTTATACCACATTCTTTTCAAAATTAACTGTCTGCAAACGTCAATTTTCATATTACTCCAGTGTATTTTCTAACAAAATCTCCAATTATTTTAACGTCCATTTAATAAATAGTAATCTAACCAAAGAAATATATTAATGGGTGAAACACAATATATATTTTACAATACATAATTGAAAGACAAAAATGATCCACAATAATAACAATAAATTTAACATGTTTTAATGAATTAGCATACATCAGAATGAATTACTACATACTTAATATTAAAAAATCTACAAATGTAAAACTGTGAATGTTTAAGTGAATGCTACGGTAATATATATTCATAATATTATTCAGTTGTCTTATCTTATGAATATTTCTTCTTACATTATCTTTTAATGTATTTTTTTTATTTCTCCATCATGAAATTATTTTTTCTCATTTTTTAAATTATGACTGTATTGTATTTTATTTTATTTTATTTGATTTCAATGCAAATTTAAATAATTTTAGATTCTGGTTCAATGCAATCGTATTTCTTTTTTCTTTCTTTATCTGTTTAACCTCCGGAACTACCGTAAGGTATTACTTCAGAGGATAAATGAAGATGATGTATATGAATGTGATTGAAGTGTAGTCTTGTAAAATCTCAGGTCGACCACTCCTGAGAAGTGTGGTTAATATAAACCCAACCACCAAAGAACACCGGTATCCACGATCTAGTATTTCTTTTTTAAGTCTATTTTTTTTAACTTAATTTCAATTTAAATTTGTTATGTTTTTTTTATGTACCTTGTTACAAAAATCATGTATTTTTATTTAGTTAAACATTGTATTTTTAATTAGTTCTTATATTAATCATCCTGTTATACTGATTTGAACTCGTGGGTAGCGCTCAAGGTTTCTTTTCCTACCTGAGTCAAGGATAAGTATGAATAAAATTTTAAATGTAATTTTCAATTGACAATGGAATTGACATCCTGGCATTTAAACAAAATTTCATATTTAAACATTTTCTTTTTGTTTAAATAAAATCAACCATATCAATTTAACGTCATGAAGTAAAAATGCAAAAAAAAATCGTTTACTTGGGACGACCTCATACAAAAATCCCGTCTCAGTATAAGTTATTCTTTGCTAAACATGCTAAACGATATAAACATTTATTAACACACTAGACCATAAAAAAAGAAAAATATTAAATAAAGAAATAGAGTTGGGAGCAAATGTAATTCAATTGCATAATAAAAGGACATATCCACTTGAAGAATTAAGGCGGCTACCACTTGCTATTGATAACTTCACTAAAGAAATGTTAGTTATCTCCGAAAGTTTCATAAAAAGAAAAAATTTCATCCAATTTTAAAAAAATAAAAAGTTATTTTTAATAACTGTCTAATAAGAGTGTGTTGTGTTTTTAATAACTGTTTGTTATTTTTAATAATTTCAAAAATTTTATCTAAATTCTTTTTATTCTATTTAATGAATGTAATTTTATCAATCCTAATTTGTCAATTTTTTAACATTATTTATTTCTTCGCTAAACATCTGATAATAGATTAAGTGAAAAATCAGTTCAATATTTTTCATTTCATTTCATAATGAAAACGTATGTTTTTGCAAATAATATCAGTTATTTTATTTATATATATTTATTTAAATTGCATCTAGTAATTAAAACAATTAGATCTAAAGTTAATAAAAATAAATCAAAATTGAAAATTGATGTAGGTGTTTCTTCACTGAATAAAGAAAATTTCAATTTATTTGAAGTAAAAAAAAATTACGTATTTTAGTAATGTATTTAATGCTGTAGTTTTGGGAAAAATTATAAATGTTATTTTTTCAATTATAATTTCGTTCAATTTTATGTAATTCATAAAGTGTTTCAAAGAAAGTTTTTACGTTCAATGATTTGATACGACATAATATTATGAAGTATCTCTTGATAGAAAATCCAGCCAAAGATTTTTTTTTTAAAGTATATTTATAAGGTTGATATTACGTAAAAAAGAGGTCAATATAATATTTCTAAACGTTACTTCATGGGGATAGTTTGTAACTTGCAATAACTCTCACCCCCTTCCAACATTTTCAGTACAAATCCTATAATGTCTCTCCTAAAACACACAGTTAATTCAATATTTCTTTTTACTTTTACATTTTATGAGCTGTCCACGATGCTATTACCGCAAAAGTTGCTATACTACTTGTAATAATGCAACTTTATATTTTATTATTCAATTTTATTACATTTTTATTAATAGTGTGTATAGCTTGTATATCACTAAAAAATAAAGCGGTTTAAAAATGTTTAGATTTTATTGCTAAACGGTGACACCCACTAGCCACAATAACTGATTTATATTATGACCTGCATAATTTTCTTTCGTATCTAGAATAAAAATAAACTAAGATTTAAAATATTTATTTTTTTTTGTAAAAAAAAAAAATATATATGGAAAAGATATTGAAATTTATTTTTCTGTATGAAGATTTTTTTCATACAATACAGAAAAAACAAACAAACCTTCCCCAAAAAATAATTTAATTACACCATTTATTACGATCACACTGTTTTAAAGCTGAATAAAATACATATTTACTTTTTAATTCAGAAAATTTGTTTACTAGATTATTATAATCTATATACATTTTTATCAATTGTCTGCAAGCTTTATAAAAGTGTTACTTTTTCAGATTAAATAGATTTAAAAATTTTTTCTGTTACTTAAAAAAACCATAAGTCGGATGGAAGTAATTTAAAAAAAAAAATAAAATTTTTTAAATATTTACTTACCTGTACATTTATGATAACTTTAACGACGTTTTTAATAAGTTTTGGAAGATATATATTTTTCTGGAATTCTTTATCGGACACCTAGCCATTTCAGGATTATCTTAACGTTAATAAAGGTTTCGATAATTTTCGGAAGAAATATACCATTTTGGAAATTTTTATCAGTTTCATTAATATTTTAATAGTGATACACTCATTTGGTTTATCTGATTGTGAGAATTAATTTTAGAAAATTTGTTACTTCAAATTCTGCTTTACATTTTCCAAGTTTAATAAAGAAGACTGAGACTTATCCAGATTGTTTTGTAGTTTTTATTGAAAATTGTTGGTCCGAAAGAGCCAAAATTTGGTATTTCTATATTTTAGACTAATAGTTAATCTTTTTTCGGTTTATATTTTCAACTTTTCTTTAATTTTGCTCTAGATGTTGTACTAACAATTTTAGTTAAAAATCAAATGCATAAGCTAATAATAATAACAAAGAATGGGAAACAATAATTATAAAAAAAAAACCGACATCAAGAAAGTGTAATGTGATGCACGTATATAAAATTATAAGATTCCCATAGTCCCTACCGATAATGTATATAGATAATATATATTGGGTCTAAAAAGTTTAAGACGAGATATCTCCATTTTTTATGATTTTATTAACGGTGCAATATATCTTGTGCAGAAACTCACATTACCTGCTCTAAAGAAAACCATGTAACATCAACTAACGTTGCACATACTTATAGAATATCAGGATTCCCATTGTCCCTACCTAGTCGCCGGATGGCGAAAAACAGTATTTTGTCAATTTTTAGACCGATGTTAAGTGTAAAAATTTTTTTCAACATCATGATACTACTGTGAAAAGCAATAAGATTTAATTCAGTCGGATTAATAGGAAAATTTTATGCAAGAACAAACATGATAAAAAAATATACTGGTCGAATAGACAACCTCCTTTTTTGAAGTCGGTTAAGAATCTTTGCATTCTTTTTCAAGTGAAAAATTTTTTGTGACGTTGTGCCGGACACTTTTAACCCGGACACTTTTTTGGGCGTTGTGCCGGTACGGAGAGAAAAATAGCTGACTCGTAATAAAAAATCGTCACGAGACGCTAAGCATATATATATATGTATATACATATATATATATATATAGGAAAGTCATGGAATGAGAATTTATATATATATATATATACGATGAGAGGTGGGAGAAAAAACATTGATGATCTGTCAGTGATTCCCGATACGCTTCTCTCTCTCTCTCTCTCTAGCTTTTTTTTTTATCTGTTTAGCCTCCGGAACTACCGTAAGTATTACTTCTGAGAATGAATGAGGATGATATGTATGAATGTGAATGAAGTGTAGTCTTGTACAATCTCAGATCGACCACTCCTGAGAAGTGTGCGACTGGCTATTATTGTTATCATGAAATGGATTCAAACTCATTAAGAAAAATAACTCGACTCCGATAAAAATTAAAACTCGATTCCAATTTTTATGCAGTGTATTGAAAGCCATCGCTTAAAATAATATTACAGTATTGTAAGAATTTTTTTTTTTTTCATTATGTCATTGTCGTTAAATTAATATAAAAAATTTTTATTTCCCAATCAGTCTGCATAATTATAATAAATAATATATGCTAAGTCTTTATATTTTAATGAAATTACATCAAAAATTTTAAAGGCCACTTTAAGCAGGTTTTTTTTAAATGATTGTGGAGTTCTCTTGTTAAAAAATATAAAAGATTTACACTTTCTTTCCTTTCAAAATTTACTTTCCCAATTCCAAATACTGTCTCATTTCTTACCTTACCAATACAGTTTTCTGATTGTTCGGGATATATGTTAGCCGAATATTTTTATGATAGAAGAATTTAAGAAGATATAAATTGAAATAATTTATATATTTATCAAAATCCTAAAGAAGATTCGTTTAACATGTTGGATGAGATGTAATACATAATTTAAACAGTGAATTTCACATAACAGGATAAAATTGAAAGATTATATAATACTTAAATTCAGTTTAAATGCTGTTTTTAAAAGCTTCTTTCTACAGAGATATCAATATTGTTAAAGTATTTTTTTTTAATGCATATAGACATATATATATATATGTATAATATCATAAGATAAAATTGTTAAAACACAAAATAATTTACAAACTTTAACTGATGATTTATGAAACCCGACGTAACATAACTTAATTTGGTTTGCAAAAATATTACAAAATAACTTCTCTATATAAAAAAAAAAGTTGATATGAAAACTTCACAAGCAATTTTTACTTTTCTATTAGGTTTAGCTTTTAAATCGATCTAAAAAAAAGTTACAACTTCTTTTCCTTTTATCAAAATATATAAGTGGAAAAAACATAGGAAGATTCAGGAAGCGGGCTATGAAATATCATTTCGCCCGCAATAAAACTTATATAAAACTTTTCTTGAAACTTCTTTGATATATCCTTTTTTTTTTCTTTTTATAATTTAATCAAGAAGCATGTCATGTAAAATAATATGTTGATGTTAAAATTTTGGTTTCTTTAAGATTTACAGTTCAGTTCACTCCGTTTTTATAACAAAATTTAATGTCAGGTTAAAAAAAAAATTAAAATTATTATTTTTATTTTTTTTAAAGTTATTGCTATTTTAAATACCAAACCATCATATTCAATATTATTTCCCAAAACACACAGGCAAGTAAACGCTATACTACAAGTGAAGTATACAAAAATATTTGCGTAATTTACCAGAAAAGCTGAAAATAAAAGTTAATAAAGATGACTGTACAATTTCTGCAAGTGACGTAAATTAAACGGAAAATCACAATAACGGATAGCAAATGGATTCCTTAAAGACGAAGATTGGTATAAAATTTCACAACTGGAATATATAAAAACTTTCGTTTTAAAAAACCATAAATATGTAAAATTAAAAAAAAAAATCAATTTCATTACAAATTATCAACAATATATATATATATATATATGTACGTATATGCATGCCTCAAAGAATCAAACGAGAAGAGAATACTAATTTTACTTGAGTTAGGGAGTGGGTTATCTCAAGTCATAGTATAAATTTGTCTTTTGCATATAGTTATTTTTTTTTAATTTATTCTCTTTATTTTTATTACTCTACCAGGAGTTAATTCACAAATATCCTTTTATTGACAATTACTTTTATTTGTAAAATTCAAAGAAACAAAGCTTATAAAAATAATTAAATATTAACATTTAGACCTAAATTAGTATTGTAACTGAACACTGTCAAGTAACATGATAGAACCCTTAGAATCCAATGAATGTTTTATGCTTTTAAATATATATCCTTTTTTAGAAACTTTTGAGGTCAAAAAATTCATCTGCTATTTCATGATATTATGATATTTAAAACTGCCCTTAGAATTATAAATATTTATAAATTGAAATAAAATTATTCATTAAGTGGTCGATTAAAAATAATTGTTCTTCTTCTTTTTTTTAAGAAGTACAGTTTTTCCCCAAAACCTCTGTACTTTATAGCTTTACTGTTTAAGTCTATATCCTCTCCACTTAGCCAGTAGACGTGTACTATCAATAAATTTTTCATGACGGGATTAATCTTTCTCCTGTAATTAGTAAATATATATCTGTATTTAAGCAAATTGCATCTTAACAGCGGAATATAATTGTCATTAAAATAACTTTTACTTATTTCTTTGAATGCTTTTCCTTTTTTCATTATATTATTTTTTTTTTTCATTTTTCATTATCGTTTTATTTTTTTATTACATTATTTTTTCTTTATTTCCTTTTATCATTATTCTTATAGAAATATCTGCTTTTTCCAGAACAGAATTTTTTCTGTAAAAATTTAATTAAAAACATAAGTAAAAGTTCAAAATAGTAATTTTAGAAATAGATATATTAATTCCAGTAAAACTGAAATAAAATGAATTACACTTCTGCTGGTATTGCAACTTGTTGGTAAATAATAAAACCTTTATTTTGATTACCATATTTAGATATAAGTTATATTTGTTTACATCTATTATTTCCATAACAATCATTGCGTTCAAGTTTTTTTATAAGTATTTTTCCAGGTGTGCAAGAGATATTTATTTTTTTTAAATAAATACAAAGGACATTGAATTGGTTTAGCATGCGAAAAATTCCAAGCCTAAGATTTGTACTTAAGAACTAACAGATGAAAGTCAGAGGGACGGATGCTTGGAACAATGGTAAATTTTATGAAGAATTTAAAATTTTAGGAATAACAATTTTATTTATTTTTTATTATTAATATTATTTTTGATATCATCTGAAAATTATTATTTTCATGTTTTCTTAATTATTATTATGTAATTCAGTCAATCTTTAGAATGGAAATTTGAATCATTCAATTTAGATACAAGAAATTTTATTAGTCATTTTCATTCTTTTTTAATTTGTCTTATAATTATAAAAAAAGCAATTAACTTTCCAAACTCGTATTTCATTACTGAAACTCAAGCAAAATATTTCAAAATCTCAAATGCCAATGTTTTTTACAATAACAAACCAATCGTGAATTATGGGGATGGGCTTCATTTAGTTGATAATGATGATAGTACACAATTAATTTGCTAAGATCTCTCATTAAGTCAGACAGATCTGATGCGATTGATATGGAGCAATGGTTCAATGTGACGGATTGTTACATTATTTTAGGAAGTGAGCGTAGTGAGGGGATAGATCTATCAACTGATTTTACATCAACGTGTGATTTATTAACGATTAAATTATTTTAGTGGTAGCAACATATACATAATTAAGGGATTATGAAATAATAATACATATTTTTCTATTATTTAAGCACCTTTTAGAACATTTCTTAAATTTTATATTACAATATATTTAATTTAAAAAATCTGATGGGGACAATACATGACTTCCTTGTATGCCTATAAAATTACATATACACATTTTTTATAACGAAAAGTACATAAAATTTTATTTCATTAATAATTTCTGATATATTTTCATACATAAATATTTTATATTGTTATTATTGAATTATTATTTATTGTAAACATATTTTTACATTCAGAGGATAATAATTATTTATAAATCAATATATTTAAATTTTAAAAAAAGTTAAAAAAGAAAAGGAGATGAAGTCTGATTCCGATGTATACCCATGTGAGATCCAAATATTTCATAATGAAAATTTTATTTGGTTATTACTCTGGAACCAATAATAATAATGATCACATATGATAATCGTTGAAACGCTTTCAATAAGAGCTTGTTATTGCAAGAAAAAGTCCAAAATCCAAATTTTTTTGGATTTTGGGCTTTTTTGGACATCTTTAGTTCAGTCGATTGCAATCAAAAGGAGAGGTGCACAACTAGATGTCATAAGAGTTTTAAATCCAAAATTTCAACATTCTACGGAGTATAGTTTTTGAGTTATGCAAGATACGTACGTACATCAAGCCGAAACTAGTCAAGATTCAGGGATGGTCAAAATGGATATTTCCATTGAAATATGAAAACTTTAATTTTTTTCATGATTACAATATTTCCTGGTAAGTAAAAATAAAAATGTCTACCTATTCACCATTCATCTTATTATCTGATTGAAAATTAGCGGAGTAATATTTTTAAGATTTACGTAGCTAAATTAAACACGTAACACTACACATCAAATTCCAGTTATAATAACAATAGTAAAATAATAATAATATTAATAATCATACTAATTATTCTTGAACAAGCATATTACCGGTTATATAAAAAATATAAAATAAAACGTTTACCTTTAAAAATTTATATCAAATATTTCTTTAACTCTTAAAACACCTTTAACACTAATAAACAAAAAAAAAATGCTTCCTGAAGATTGAGAGGAAGGAATCGCAAATTAAAATTTTTTATTACAATTACGACATTTTTCTTACGCTACAAAGTTAAATTTCTATATCCCATACACAAGCTTCAAGCATCTGTTGCGACATCATCAAGCAAAAAAAAAAAAAAAAAATACGTAAATAAAATTCAATCTAATTTCAAAATATGATTTTATGAGAATTATTTTGCAATATTCTACAAAACATGATTTATTCATTCAACATTTCATAATTTTACGTCAACGACATTCTACAAGAAAAATATAACAGGTTCTTGATTTATAATTTAATGAATTATTACTCAGTATACCTTCCTTATTATAACCCAACAGTGAATTTAACCAGATAAAATTTATATTTTAAACTTCACTTTAAGATTTTAATAAATAGAGTTATCAAATATTTATTCAGATCGGACCAGCGTCAATATTAGGAAAGCAACGGTAAAAACATATAAATGCATGGATATCTGGTATAAACATATTCTCCTACGTCAAAAAAATTATTCATTTTTTTTTTTTAAATATTAAATTATTTTATAGAATGATGGTTTATGAGAAAAAAAAATAATGCAACATACAGACCGATTGTAATAAAATATTCATTAAGTTTCTAAATTAAGACAAATCTAATCTTTTAAATATTGAATCTTTTTACAAATATATATTTATAAGTGAATTATTCATTCATTGAAAAAAAAGTAAAATTATTAAACAAAAGATGATTGTTTGAAAAAAATGTAATAATCATTATAATATCTAAGAAGAAATCTTTCATCAATAATGGTAAAAATATGTTTTTCGTACTTTTAAAATATTCTACTACAATAAAACTTTTTTATACAGCTTATATAAAAAAAAGAAAAAAGTTTTTTTTAATGATTACACCCGCAGAAATACATAGCAGATACAAACGAAACAATATTTTCGTTTTAATTTCCTCCTTAAGAATGTATATAGATGTTTAGATAGAAATCTTAAAGAGGTTTTTTAGATGTAATAATGGCGGTTTATGAGAAGAATAGAGTTTAAAAATGAAACAATGAATGGGGGGGGTATAAGGCTGGAAAAAGTAAGGGATATTTTGAAAGATATAGAAAAAAAAAGATGGAAGAAGTAGAAGTAAAATAAAATATCGTTATCAAAGTAGGGAAAAAGGAGAAAGATGTTTATGGTTGCAGCTCATAAAGAAATATCCACCATTTTATCGGGTAAATTAAAAAATTTCGGATATGCAGTAGAATGGTTCACAGTTTTAAGGGTGGATAAGTCGAAAGGGGGTGGAAATAATAGGAAGGGTAGTCGAAGAAGAGATGGAATTTCTTCTTGGTCGGTGGAAGGGTATTTCTTATTCTTCTTCATCTTCTTTAGCTTGTGTTCACTTTCATATTTCTGATAGCATCTCGGTACTCGCTCCATCCTTCTATTCCATCCTGTAATGTTTTCCTCTGATGACATACTTTGCATGAAACCTTATTAAGAAATTCCATTCATTATGATTCTTGGCTCGGCTCGGCTTATCTTCTTGTCGTTCGGTATACGTACCCCGCGTTGCCGCTTGCCGCCTTTGCACAAAGACCTTTTCTCATAGTTGTTTCGAGTTGAAAGACTACTACCCACAAAAGAGAGCGTTACTACTGCTTTAACCCGTACCGCACGCTCCTAACTCTCACACAAGTTACTAACAACCGGCACGAAATACACACAAAGGAGATTAGCAACTTTTCCAACATTTTGTTTCGTTTTGTAATTCTACAACAAAAGAGATGCACTTTCCGCAATTACTTGATTTAAAAACTTAGAATTACTCGTAAAATTCCACCTTTATATCTAACCGCTAACCTATACTTTTCTTGTGTTCTCGACTTAAAATCAGCCTTTTAACCTCAAAAAGTAACTTACAATTAAATTTTCATAATAAAATTCTTTCTCATTGTATTAATATCATTCAAGAAACGAAATATAACGAAGTAAAAAAAATATTCAAGTTATGATAAAGATTGTTACATAAAATAAAAAAATAAAAAACTAACAATACATAAAAATAAACAGTTAGCAAATTTAATCAAGCAAAATGTAGACTTTTAATTATTATTAATAATTGTTTTGATACATAAACTGGTTATTAACGAAAAAATAATAAACCATTGAATTTTAGAATGTTTAGAATTTTAGAATAAACAACTTAATGAATTTTTTAAAAATGTAAGTAGTGCAACATTATTTAATTCCGAAATATTTATATTTCTGTTATAAATATTTATATCTAACCTTCTGAGCAGAAACTAAAGTTTCTGTTCAGAAGAAATTTTTTCTTTATTACTCAAAGAAACTGTAAACTTCTATAAATTATGAAACCGTTATTGATTCATTCATAAATAATTTGTCCTCTATGCGAATAAATAGGAACCTAAAATTTCGTATTTTATTCCTAAAGACATTCCTACGGCCAATAACGAAGATTTTTTCCTCATTTTCAGCTAAATGTTTATATAAAATTTTTACTTAAGACTTTTGCTATTGATCATTTTCTAAACCATGTATAATTAGAGAGAGAAAATTTATTAACCCCTAATAATTATCAAATTAAAATATAAGTAAATTTAGAATATACTTAGCGATACTGATCCAGGATTAAATTTATTCAATTTTTTGTCAATAAAAAAAAATTACAAAAAGTTTTATGTAATGAATCGATGCATTATTTTGCAAGATGTTATTATAGTAAAATATAAACAGAAATCAAAGCTTTAACATGGTTTAGTACTCCTCTGAGATCTTTGCATCAATATCAGATACCATTTCTTATTTTTTCTGCCATCCTCCGTGGCGCGAGTGGTAGCGTCTCGGCCTTTCATCCGGAGGTCCCGGGTTCGAATCCCGGTCAGGCATTGGAATTTTTCACACACGCTACAATTCATTAATCCCATCCTCTGAAGATTTACCTTATCGTTGGCTTCGGAGTTTAAACAAAAAAATATATATTTTTTTTTATTTCACACTAAATTTTGAGTACCATATAATTTCAACTTCTTTTTATTTAATCGATTTTTTTCATCCTTTCTTGTATGCACACGTAATTTTCTACTATTATCTACATATCCGTGTTTTAAAGCCTTTGGCTTTATTTTTGTTCCTTTCTTTTTACATCTATGTTTATAATTATTTATAACAATGCAAGGAAAATATTTCACAAAATGCTTCTTTAAGTTTAAGTTGATTCTAATACCTAACTCTCTATAATATATTCTTCTTTAAATAAATAATAAATATAAAATAAACGCGAGAAAGTAACTTAATTGATTAAGTTACAAAAAAATAGGTTATCGTTTTATTACAGGGGAAAGTATTAATTTTAAACTTATATTTACGATAATCAAAGAACATTTTTTATCGAGTCATTAAGGAGTGATTTATTGACCTGTGGTTTTTCAAGAGAATTTTAAAAAATCTTTTCAAAAAAATGCTGCAGAATCTTGAAAAAAAGCGTATTGATTTCGATAGGTTGAATAAATACATAAAAATTTATTTATACTCAATTATGAAGAAAATTTAGAGAATAAGAATTGTAAGGGAAGACAAAGAGAAATTCTTAATTAAAAAAAAATGACTGAAAACAGATATTAATAATAAATATCGGTCAAATTATTCGTAATTAAAATAATAAATAAAATGTTAATAAATAATAAACAATATTAAACATAGCAGTGCTTCACAGCACTAGATGTGATTACAATAAATTATAACCAGTATTAAAATATTGAAATATTATTTACAATCTACTATACTAAATTGCTTTTTTATTTATTCAATGAGTTTTTTAATTACTAATAGAAGTAGATTATTTTAATATTGGTTTTCTGCAGAACTTGTCAATTAGGAAAAAAACTCCATAACTAACCTTTTCTATTATATTTTTAAATAATGAAATTTAATTCAAGATCGATTAGTATTTTATAAAATTAAGCTAACAAATATTCTAATTTAATTATTCAATTCAAAAAAATAAAATCTGATAATTATTGACTTAATACAGCGTATTCTTGTTATAAGCGAAAATGTCGATATGCCAGGTTTAAACGGGACGATTGGTGACAGCTATCAAATGCATACGTAACATAACACGTCCGATGATAATGTCAGATACGTTGTCGATTGACAATATACTGTAGTCTCTATATTTATACGAATACCCGCTGTTATAAAATCTATCATTTACAATAATATAAGCACTATTATTATTTTTATTTTTTTTATTATTATTATTATTTGAAATAAATTGAAAAATATTTATTCTTAGTGAAGTTATTCTAAGTGAAAAAAAACCTCAGAAATCGTTAAATTTAAATTAGGTTGGTTAACTTTGGCATTTATCATTAATATAAGATAATAAGAATTTTTAAAATTAAATTATAAAATAAATATTAAATTAAACTAAAATACAAAAACGACGAAAAATTATATTTTTTAAAATCCTATTACTAAACATAAAAGCTCAAATTAATTAATTTGAAGTATATTTTTTAATATACATTTTAACGTTTCTTTTCGATTTGGTCACTAAGGACCCCATTACATTTTTATTTCACTTCATTCATTGGTGTTGTTTTTTTCCCCCAATATTTCTTTTAATTTTCACTGTCATTTCTTTCGTTTTCCGATCAATGGATCTTAATTTGTTGTTTTGATTTTGTTTAGAAACCTGAAAATCCCTAATATTTTGATTTTTTCCTAAAATTTCTCTTCACTGGATTTCCTGATCGGAGATCAGAGATCTGATTTTTTCCGAAATCTTTTCATCACTTCTAAAACCAAATCAATTTTAAAAAGCTTTAAAATAAATACTCATAAATTGCGTTTTAATTGTTCTGCGTTATATAGAATTCGGTTAATTTTTTATCTATCAATTTTTCTCAGTTCTGTATAGATGCCCCTTAAAATATTAACTTTTTTTTTCTTAAAACATCTGAGGTTTTTGCTATATTTTTTTGGAATATTTTTTTATTCTCTTCTTTAGTTCCTATAATTTCTATTAACATTCTTTTTTCTTTCCTGATAATGTTTATTCGAAAAGACTTTTAGATTTAATTACTATGTGATTTAATCTCTTATTTTTACGTTTAGCACTTTTTTATAATATTAGTTTTCTTATTCTCTACTTTTTACTTCATTTTTTTCTCAACATGTTTATAATTCCTTAATATATAACTAATTTATATAATTCCTGAATATTTTTAACTGAATAATAATTATAATGAGGTATAATAGAAGTATCTGTTACTAATGGTTTTTAACAACCATAAAGCGTTTATCGTTTTGCGATTTTAAATACAAGGAAGTTTCCGGTCTTCGTGGCGTAAGAGGTAGCGTCTCGGCCTTTCATCCAGAGATCCCGGGTTCGAATCCCGGTAAGGCATGGCATTTTCACACACGCTACAAATCATTCATCTTATCTCATTCTCTGAAGATATACCTATCTGTGGTTCCGGAGGTAAAAAAAAATACCAGGAAGCTAGAAAATCAAAATTTATCAAAAATGTCTTTTTAAATAATTACTAAGACGAACATTTTAAAGAAATATTGTTTTACATTACCAAATCTTAACGATAGTCTTATATCTTTATTTTATTTAAATAGTAAGGTCTGTGTATCAGTTGAAGCAATATCAAGATTAGAATTTTTAAGAAAGTTCTATTTACTGTCAGATAACCAAAATTAATAACATTAAAAGACATTAGCTCTTTATAAACTTATGTAAATCTAAGAAAACTATTAATTTTTTAAATCTATTAATGAATATGTTAGGTGTTATGCAAGGACAAATATAAGGGGGTCTCAGGAGGCTCTGGCCCTCCCAAAATCAGAAAAAATATACAAATTTTAAAATATTACTAAGCTAACTTGAGTAAGTTTAATGAATCATTAATAACTGTAATGTACAGACGTGGCGTTGCCGAGTGAAGGAATTCGCTGCAAAGCTTGACATTAAAGAATAGGTTCCAAGAGTTTGTCGCTTTCAAACAGCCCGCAACAACGTCCTTTACAAAACAGAAGAAGAATTCTACCGATGAGCTGTTTATATATCTTACCTTGATGATTTTGTAATTCACTGAAAGAACGTTTTGAATCTCACAAGGAAACAATTGCATCCTTACAAAATAGTCCTTCCAGAATTTTGTATCAAAACAGATATCTGTTCATTGGAAGCTGCCTTTTATTTTTATGAAGAAGATTTTTTTTTTTTTTATTTGCTGGCATTTCTCCCGCCAACACCCCATTCGGTCGCCCTAGAGCATAAGACCGAATGTCTGTGCCACGAAGGGCTACTTGTGCCTCAAAACGTTTTA
>JAAAKQ030219096.1:0-11491 GCA_010016005.3 Zanna intricata | reverse complement strand
AAAAAAAAAACTTCCCAATATTTTAAGAAAAATGTATATTACCTTTCAATTTTCCTTTCATTTGATTGTGGTTGATTTTTTTTATGATAATTCGCCATCAGATTGTTCAAATAATTGTACGCTTCTTTATTATCTTCATCTAAGAACTTTAAAAAGTCATTTTGACCCTTTTCATTGAAACAATCACTATAGTATCTTATGAATTCGTTTGGATAATCAGCATCAAACAACAGATCTGATAGACGCGCCATTGTTCTATTTGGACTTGATGTATCTGAGTTTCTGTACAAATATAATTATTTCATTTTATTAATAATTTACACATTTAATAAAAGAGAGAATTTTTTTATTACAGAATTACAAACTTTCTCCTCTGAGATAGCAACATGTAAATTTCACAAAAAGATTTGCCCAAAAATTTGGCAATATTTATGTGAGTGGTTATGCTGTGTTGTAATGGACACATCCAATTAGGAAGCTAGTTTTTATCCATATTAATCAATTTTGATATTTACTGGATAAAATTTAATTTAAACCATATCTGAAATTTATTTAAAAACATAAACATTTGGAAAAAACTGAAAAAAGTTTTATAATAAATCTTTCTACAAGCTTATATTAAAAGAAATTTGAAACTATCCTACATAACTGGTTGAAGCTAAACGTGGATATTGGCATAGACCTCCATTAGTTTTATAGGCTTTGATTTTGAATCTATCCAGATTAAAATTAAAATAACTACCCCTCTATGATATGGCAATGGAACTTGTACTGTACGTACTTGATTTTTACGTGCTGTACACTTAAATCGTTTAAAATGTACTCTAGAGTTCGATATATCTGTTTAGGTGGTTTTGACGGATCATTGTTTGGCTCCAGTCTTTCCTGGAATTTTGAAAAAAATTGAATTGTACGTGATGTACAATGTCCTGTTACAAACCTTTTGTTCAATTTTCAGACCTGATCTCAAACAAGCCTAAGATAACAATGTCACAATCTTTACATATAAATCGTAAATGTAAATTTTGTAAATGGATAAATGGATTTCCCTTGTGTTGAGATTATTGAATTGTTATTTAACTTTTTTTGAATTACAATATTTAAAAAGATTAAAATTCTCTTAATAACCAAGTTTATGATGCGTTGATATCTCGTTAAAAGCAAGCTAATTTGTTATTAATGAAATAGAAAACAAATTAAATCACGGAATTTTGCTCATTATTACCAAGTACTCGTTACATGTGAGCTCGTTATTCATGGGTTCCACTGTATTTTTACTTTACCCAAATCTTATAACAAGCTTTGGATTATAAAAATCATGTTAATAATATAAGAAGACTGAAGAATTTTGACTGATTACTATATTTTCGATTTTGCAGAATATCTTTAGAGCTAAGATGCAAGGAAAATAAAAATTTATTTATTATTTTATTTATTAAAATAATTTTAATAAAAAACTAAAAATAAAAAGTTTAATAGTACTCACTTTCTAGAGAACAACCAAGTGGTTTACTGCTTAAAACATTTGAAAATATCTATTGATTACAAAGGAATTAAAAATAATTGTTCACTCCATTAGTTACACGTAACGTAAATAAAATAATATTTTAATGTATAGTTGTATTCTTATAAAATCAAAAATTTATCATAATTTCTTTTTTTTAAGGAATTTGATTGTAAAATGTAAATAAACTTTATTCTTACGTATCCATTTTGATTCTTTCTTCTAAATTTGGTTGACGTTGTTTCCCAGTTTGTAATTCTTCCATAATATTTGACATAAAATCTTCAAGAGATTTTTTCATACTAGGCTGATTTTGAGTTGACCAGAGTCTATATTCTTCTACACCCTTCTTAGTTAGACCACTAATAAAATTATTTATAAATACTTCTGGTAAATTAAATTTCATTAACGCACTTTTCAGATAATCTTCATTACTCAAATTATTCAAGATACTGCAAAAAAAAAATTATGCAATTGATTTGTTGTTCTCATTAATTCTATTTAACATTTAAAATAATGTTCGAGTAATTTTTTTTTAAAGTAAAATATATGCAGTTTGTTATTTTAAAATAGCCATTACCAAAAGTTGTAGAGGACCTGACATAAATCACAAGTCTCTACTGGAAAAAAAAACACGGTTTTTTTAACGAATAATAGCGATTCATTTCAGGTTTAGTTAATAGAATACCGGAACGAAGTATGTTTTAAATCCTTTATTTAATGTCAGATGAAATTTTATACATCAGAATACCAGTACAGCATGGAAAATAATTCTGTAAGTGATATTTTCGTTTTTCACTTCTGAAAGTTCTTAATAAACGTAATTATATGAAAATGCAATCTTGTCGTGAAATTTCATCTTTTGAAATATTACACTTCTCTTAAATTTAAGAAAGGTTGCGTTAAATAAAAAGAAGGAACAAAATAATGTATAAAATTTGTGTCAAACCTCCTTTCATTCAACAAAATAAAATTCGTTTTGATGTTAAGTAGGATATGTTGCAGTTTGCTATGCAAACTGCTATCACTGATAATAACTTTATTAATTCGATAAAAACCGGTGATCAATGACATCTATAAGAACGATTTAAAAACTAAATTTTGACCATCAAAAAGGAAGTCATCATCAACCTCAATGTCATAAAAAAGACAAATGTAAAGCAAAATGGAAATGAAAAGAAATATTTTTTTCTTACCGCGGAATTGTGCTTCCCGAATATGTACTATAAGGAAAAAATACTGATAATTATTACTATCAAGGAATTCAGCATTAGCTTTTTGATACAGGACAAATCGTGATCAGGAATCATTTACGTTTAGTTACAATTACCCATCCATTTTTCATGTCTAATTGAAAATGTCTAGATCAAGGACGGAATTTCTTAATTTTATCAGATTTCTTAACAGTGACGTATTATTTATGATTTTTATTTTTTATTTTTCCAAACTAAAGATTGATTGTTATAAGGTCCAAATTTGAGAGGTGTAAAGATATATTAAACAAAGCGACATTGAAGCCATTCAAAAAGAGAATAATGAAATATGTTTTCAGTATAATGAAAGGATCGCTGAGAAGTGAATGGATTCACTTCTTGAGAGACTAATTCAAAATGAATAGATTGAAGAGTAATAAATTTTTTTTTTCATAACTTTACTTCTGGTAGAGACTTGGTATTTTTTTTTCTATTGTTAAATAGTGAATCATATTTATTCTACTATAATTTAATAAAAAAATGAACTTTTTTTGTATGCATTTTAGACTAATGAAATTATAATTCTTTAAATATTATTAGCTTAGTTAAGATAATGTCAAGAATTATAGGAAATAAAAACTACAAAAACATTTAAAATTCTTACATCTTAAAACCTGCTGAACCAGTTTTTACGTAATTAAATCAGTAAAATTTTTTTAATTTTTTTTTTTAACGAATAAATAAATTATTTTATATTAGTTTAATTTGTATTAAGTTTCATGAAAATAATGAATAAAGTTTAATTATTTGTGTAATAAAAACTTTAAAACATCTTTCATTTATCTTGAATAATATGTTAGTTTACAAAGTACCATATTTTTTATTGTTCTTTGCTTAAAAATTTATTATATCATGTATATTAAATTGCCAAACTTCATGCATGATATAATTTTTTCACAAGATATAAATTCATTTAATTTTAAGCCACAATCAAAGAATCACGCAAGTAAAAATAAAATAAATAACAAAAATAAATAAACTAAAATAAATAAATGAACAAAAATAAATAAAATTTATTATTCTTCTTTCATTATTTTTTTCAAAATTTATTTATTTTTTTTTTTGATTGTTCTTTTTATTTTTTTCAATCCAATCCTCTAATGAACTTTTTCTGTTCCACAGGTATGTTCAAATTTTACAAGAACTTCCTAAAATTCAACTGTGTTTGATAAACTTCTGTTGTTAGATTTAATTTTTTTATTTCTATTTCTATTTGTTTAATGTATCCTGGATAGTATTTAATTTAAAATTTTATCTACAATTTGCTTTGTAAAATTTAGATTCATTCATTCTCATTTTTATCATAAATCAAATAAATTTTAGTCTTCTATTCTGCAATTTGTTTCTAATTTATTACTATTTTATCAATTTCTTTAAATGATTTAATCTTTAAGTTTTTTTTTCTTTTTAGATCCGAATATTTTTCTGAGAATTCTGTTTTCTATTTTTAGTATTTTTGTCATAAGAAGTTTCCATATAATAAAGAATGACAGGTTTAATTATTTTACTGTTTAATAATTAATTTTTGGATTGATGGATACATTTTTTCGTTACAAATATATTTTGTTAAAAATGCTAGTTTTCCACATTTTTCCAATTTATTTTGCAATCAAGTTTTCGATTATTGTTTATTATTTCTTCTAAATATTTAAAGATTTTAATTATTTTAAAATTTCCAAATTTAAAATCAATTATTTTCTTGTCGAAATTTAAAATGTTTACCATAGTGTCAGTTTTTATTAAAAAAAAAAAATTGGAAACCAGCCTTTTTTTTACCTTCGGGACCACCGTTTAAATCAGATTGCTTCAGAGGATCAGATGGATGAATTTCTTGTTGGAATAGCATGTGAAAATGGCATGCCTGACCGGGATTCGAACCCGGGACCTCCAAATTAAAGGTCTATACGCTACCACTCGTGCCATGGAAGCCAGCTTGTAAACCAACCAGCTTCTCTTCTTATCTGTTTAGCCTCCGGAACTACCGTAAGGTATTACATCAGAGGATGAATGAGGGTGATGTGTATGAATGTGAATGAAGTGTAGTCTTGTACAATCTCAGATCGACCACTCCTGAGAAGTGTGGTTAATTGAAACCCAACAACCAAAAAACACCGGTATCCACGATCTAGTATTCAAAATTTTATCTTTACTAGGATTTGAACCTAGTACTGAAACCAACCAGCCTATTCAGTTATAATTTTAAGACCATTAATTTTCGAATCGCATTTTCTAATCTTGCTACTAAAGTTAAATCATTAATAAAACCTAAAAATACAACGGTAAGCTCCCCTCTTTTCGTTTCCAATCTTATTCCTCTGTAGTTCTTCTCCCAAATATCTTTTAATAATTTCACCTAATACAGTGTTGAAAGCTATGGATAATATGTTTGTTCCTGTTTTAATCTGTAGTAATCGTTTTAATCTATTGTAAATGAAAAATTTTAATTCGATTAGGAAAAAATCTTGTAAATTAAGTTACATGTTTTTAAGTTAAATTTTAAGTTACCTTTCAATTTTTGGTTCGTTTGATTGAGATAGATTACGTTGATGGTAATATGAATGAAAACTATTCAAATAATCTCCTGCTGCTCCATTATCTCTGTTTATAAATTTTATAAAATCATCTTCACCTTCATTATTTAGGCAGTCAGCAACAAATGACACAAATTCATCGGGATATCCTGCATTAATCATTATTTTTGCTAAATTTGGTTTAAAATTATTTGAGGTTGGTGCTTCTGAGTTTCTATAAACAGTAAATTATTTTCACACTAATTATAATTTTCATATAAACAATATAGTAATTTCATGAAATACTTTAATCGAAATGATATAAGTAAATTTATTATTATTATCTCTTAAGAGATAATAATAAAAAAAAAAAAATCTTAATCTCTTAAGAGTATAAACTATGTTTAATTATTTTTTAATTGATAAGAAGTATGAAAAATAATTTTAAATACAGATAAGAACAAATTGTACTCTATGATTTTAAATAATTAATTTTAACTGCAAATACTATTTCCTAAATTATAATTCTAAGTTTCGTAACAGATGTTTATTTATAAATGAAACCGTACATTCTGTTTTTTCACACTTAAAAACAAAAATTCTATGATTATTTTTTTACAAAATATTTAGTCTACAATATTAAATAAATTTTACAAATCTGTAAAGTACAGAGTTATAAGCATTTTCAAATTGAATTTAACTCACAAGAAACGAATTTAAGGGGATCCGTGTGGAAATTAGAATTTCAATTTATTGCTGTTTCTACGTGGCAATAATCAATTCTTAAAAAAAAAAAAAAATGATGTATATATATATATATATATATACCCACCCAAATATAATTTCTTCAAAATAAAGATAATATTAATTCTACTAATACACCTAATATCATTTGATTAATATGATTTTTTTTTTTTAAATTATAAACAATATTAAGAAAAATATTTTCTACAAAATAAAACTACTTTTTTTTTTTAATTTTCATAAAAGTAACTAAAAGAAAAGACGATATTAATAGAATTATAATCAAAAACAAAATGATATATTCTTATAATAGGTGTAAATTATCACAAATCTGTATAAATCCGTATTTCTTAGTGGAACAATGAATGGAAGTTAGCGATGCAATTATCAAAGAATGCGTTCAACATACTCTTACAAATGGTCGGAATGAGGCGACTTTTGTAGAATACAAAAAGCCCCTTTCGAATGGTGGGAGGACATATAAAGAAAGTAAACGCCAAGCGTGGTTCAATTACCTTGCTTCTCTTAACAATCACACTCCCAAGAGTATGGTATGGAACAGGACCAAAAAAAATAAAAAAATCAAAGGAAAATTTAAGTCCAACCATGTGCATGAACCGGTTGAGAATAGCCGCATACTACAGAACCCTTACGACATAGCGAACATTCTGCGGACAGATTTTCACTGAATTTGAGCAAGTCAAACCTTGAAGATAGTTTTCTGAGAATTAAGAATAGCCCTGAATTTAGCTTAAAGTTTGTTTCGGCAGGATACTAAAATAAACCGGAAGCCGAGCGTCTCTCTAACCCCCATACAAATTACGGGATGTACTTGTTAATTTAAAGTCTTCTGGTGCTGGACCTGTTGGAATATTATAAGTCTTAATATCATCTCCTATTCGTTCTGAGATGAAGGTCTCCATCACCTCTTCCAACTCTTCAACACTATCTTGACAGAAGGAGCGTTTCCTGACGTCTTTAGGGAGGCTTCAGTCATCCCTGTGGCTAAGCCCAATCGTGACATAGCTTTAGCAGAAAACTGCCGTCCAATTGCTTTAACATGCCCTCTTTGCGAGGTGATAGAGAAGATATAACAGATTGAAATGGCATCTGGAAAGAAATTAAATTATTCTCCCAATTACAATACATTTTATTGAATACATTTTATTGGGATTAGTATCCCAATACAGTCCAGATAAAGAGCTCTACCTTGGATCACCTAGTATCTATACAGACGTATGTGTGTGAGGCATTTACCTCCTAGGAGCATCTCCTCAAAGTGAGATTAGATATTGAAAAGGCCTATGAGTTGTTTTGGAGAGAGATGATAATAGTTGTCTTACTACAGAACAGTGTTAGCGGAATTATGCTGAACTTTGTGACTTATTTTCTAAGCAAACGAATAATCCAGGTTAGAGCTAATGGGGTACTTTCAAAAGTCTTTGAAATTACAAATGCAGTCCCTTAGGGATCTGTCCTAAGTATGATGCTTGTCGTGGTGGCTGTTAATGAAGTAGCTATTGTGATCACTCCACCGGTAATAAAAGTATCTTCGCCGATGATATCACTATCAGCTGTAAAGGCAAGGAAATTGAATCTAATTGGGAAATAATGCACATTGTGCTGAAATTAATGCAAAGATGGGCACAATGTAGTAGTTTAAAATTGTCGGTAGCTAAGTCAAGATTTATTATTTTCTCTAGATAGTTAGATGACACAAGAATATGGTGAAATTAAACTTAGATGAAGGTAAGATGAAGGGAACAAACAAGATTAAACTTCTTAGTGTGACTTTTGATGAAAGCTTACTTTCTCGAGCTACATAAGTACATTAATGTTGAATGTCTAAGGAGAATTAATGTTCTTAAACTAATATCATTTGGCAACTAGGGTGCTGACAAACACATCATATTGAACACGTATAAAAGCATTGTGTAAAAGCATAGTACGGACCTTTTTTTTTTTTTACCTCCGGAACCACCGTTAGGTTATATCTTCAGAGGATAAGATGAACGAATTGTAGCGTTTGTGAAAAATTCCATGCCTGACCGGGATTCAATCCCGGGACCTTCCGGATGAAAAGCCGAGACGCTATCACTCGGCTACAGAGGCCAGCATAGTACGGACCTATCCTGTATGACTTTGCAACAGAAAAATTAAGGGGCTACTAAACTCCTTGCACAATGCATTCGTATACAATAGGGGCATCTGCCACTACACGTATACCAAGTCTACTGTGTTATTTTTCTGTGTACTCCTCTGTGTTCTTTTTCGATGCCTATGCAATTTACACTGCCTTGGGTGTTATCAAGACCTGTAATGACGACAGCTTCCTAGGAATTACCGACTCTATAAGTGTACTTGAGTGCTCGAGCTGCAGACGATCTAAATCCACCATCCAAATAATTTATGAAACCCTCTAAATAATAAATAATACAGGGGTATTAGTATAGATCCTGGATCATCGGGGCGAACGGGATCCGCGACGAATGGACCGATGAGGCTCCCAAGAGAGCGGAAAAAATTGGTCTGAGAGTAGAATTAATATGCGAGAGTGACTTCATTTAAACGGGTTAAATTACGCTTTTAGTGGAATATCTTGTGGCTGGTAAGTCCTCCCATGGTATCCAGGAGAACATGTTCGTGAAAATCTTTATCTCAAGCAACAAAAGACATCCTAACTCGGCTGAGGGTTGGACGAACTAGACTTACCTACGCCGCTCTATTTGACTCTCCTTACTAGAATTGTGAGGCGTGCAATTTAAAATGATCCGTACACCACTTTCTCATAGATTGCCCAATGTTCAGATCTATTCGAAAAAAATTAGACTTGGGTTCAGATATGATGTCTTTACTAAACTGTAAGGAATAAATATAAAACTGTTGCGGTTTCTCTCTAGTGGGATGAAGAATGTAATTTAGCGGATTTACTTACGTTAGATCCCTTACTGAATACTCTATGCGCAGTGTCAAATGACTAGTAGCATTTCAATATTTATTACTCATTTATTATTCTTGCTCTAGTTGGTGTTTATTGTTTCTTGTTTTTAGTGGTTATTTTCTATTATTTACTATCAAGTAATATGATATTTATGATCACACTTAAGTTGCTAATAACTTTAATTTTTGATGCGATTATAAATAAAATTATAAAAAAAATATTATAAAAATAAATTGAAAATCCATTAAAAAATGGAACTCAAAGCGATTAGAACGTTTGAAAAAAAAAGTAAAATAATGTTGATTTAAATACACTAACTAAATAAATTCCTTCCAAAAAAAAAAATTAACAAAAAATTGTTATGATCAAATTTTCAAACAACTCAAGATATCTAGGAAGAAATTAGCAAACAAAATTAAAAAAAAAACTTATTCTTTTAAAACTAATCATGAAATAAAACGTAAATAATTTTACCCACAAAATAATACAGCGATTTTTTTTTTTTAAATTTCATTAATATTTTTTATTTTTGTTTATCATGAAACATTAGATACGTTAATAAAGAAATAAATTTGTTAGAAAATGCTTTTTCTTCTTTTATATAATTACTGAAATTCTTAAAAATTTAGCAAAAACCTGTATAGTTCAATAATAAACAACATTTCATAATATATAAAGGAATATTTGATTACTCAAAAATAAATTGAGCATTAGAAAAAAAAAAATTGACTGTAGCAAAATATAATATAAAATAATCTGAAAGAACTAGGAGAAACAAAAAGAACGAAATAAATTATCCTCCTACAGTTACTAAAAGCGATACCTATCATTCGTATCCATATAATCCGGCGTTGCGGCTGTAGCATCAAATACACTACTTGATTTGATCCGATCCAAATGGGAAATGTCAGTTCCGTTCAGTTTTGTAATATTCGCCCCAGTTCCTTCTTTTAAGAGCAGCCTCTTTTTGTGTTTATTAGTATTTTCAATTATTTATTTATTTACTAACTACCAAATTATTAAATTTTAAAATAAAATTTTGTTGTAAATAAACACATTTAAAATTTATTTTAAACTAAAAAAAGTGTTTGAAATATATCGCCTAAAAAAAAAAAAGAAATTTTTCTATGTCGTTCGGTAGATAATCTATAATTTAACTTACAAAAATGAAATTTTTTTTATATTCCTATAATATTAACATATTAGAAGAAAATAAAAATAAATAGAAATTATTTTTAAAATATTAAAATGGCAGAGAGCAAAAATAAATTCGGAAAACAAGACTAATAAACAAATTATGTTAGTTAAATATATAATAATAATACTGATAATCAAAGAAAATTTTTTTTAATGTTTCTTTAAGTATGATTCCATTTCTTTAATTGATTTTTTGCGTAAAATTACGCTTAAAAAGGATTAAGGGAAATACCATTAAAAATCTGAAAAATTTATAATTTTGCCTGGCTATACCTTTTTTTTTTTTAACCTCCGGAACCACATTTAAGTATATCTTCATAGGATGAGATGAATGAATTGTAGCGTGTGTGAAAAATGCTATGCCTGACCGGGATTCGAACCCGGGACCATGGCTATACCTATGTTAGAATGATTTAGCTGATGCTTTTCTTTAATAAATAGACTCAGGCACATCCCGAGTTAATATCCAAAAGTAATCAGCCACCATGTTAGTATTCCATTTCTCTTTATAATTTTTTTCCATCACCGAAATGTCTTGCTGGAAATGTTCACCAAGACTTACGTCTCTTTTCATCACTTATGTCTTTGAGGTTTTCCGAAAAAATCCAGATGTGAGTGGAGGAAATATATTTTCAAAGACATATTAAAACTTATAGCTCTGTGTGAAGTAAAAATTTGGTAATAACAGTATCGTGGTTTCCCTTAGGGTAGTAGTTCCATATCCACGAAATATGAGTGGGAAAGGAGGTTTTTAGTGGGGCCTTGACAGGAAACCCACACCCAACAGTGCGGGGCTGCTGGACGTCTAGTTGTAGAATTTCCTACATTCTATATAAAACAAAACAGAAAATATCGTCGTCAAATTTTTGTTTGCCGAGAAAAGTTACATTATTTAACATTGAGTTAAATAAATCATCATTGACGTATTCTCTTATTTGAGGACCAACAAATATTACTTCTTTAATTTTTCCTTCACTTACATTCGTAAATTTCTATCTGATGTACAAACATCCTTTTTCATTGCTTTTATGAAATTCTTCACTAGCTTTGAATTGAGAGGGGCTAAAATTTTTTTTTGTGTTTAACTAAGGGTTCGTGTATAATATGTTTCCCATCTGGAGTTAGGTTGTCTTGTTTCTTCTACTATTTGGTAACATAATGTTTATCCCTGGCTCAGCAGTCACATTCGCATAGAAACACACATGTACTTAATGTGACCTACTCTGGACGAGGCAATAGTTCGCAGGAGGCCAGCAACAAGCTGTCACTCCGCCCGGGTCTTCCAGTTGACCCTTAAGTCTAGGCGTGAGTGCAATCTCTCAAGTCCCCTAACAACTCTATC
>JAAAKQ030219030.1:0-11493 GCA_010016005.3 Zanna intricata | reverse complement strand
TGACACAATAATATACGATAATCCTGCTACTTGTTTCTGGCATTTATTTTGGAAATAAAACATTTTAATCGCGCTTCCAGTCAATTTTTCCCCTTTAACTAATTAATAAATCTGTCCTGCCATTCAACTTTTCCCCCATTGTTGAAATACTTAACAAATTTATCTCTTATTATTTTTTCCCCCATTTGTTACGGTATTTTTTTTGTAACCTGCAGATTCGTGGACTCCATGCAACAAGGTCCTGGTGTAAATTCACCAGTAATTACATCTTCATCATCCAATTCATTCCCTTCCTCCAGAGTGTTCTTTTCCTTTTTTCCCACTTCGTTAACGCACAAAAAATAACAGCATACGTAGCAAGATCGTAAATATTTGAAATGATAATATAAGTTCGAAAAATGTGTGTACACGGAAAACACTGAAAAAATAAATGCCAACAATCAAGTTTGTCTGAATAGACAAGTACCACTATTTCACTACCAACACTGAGACTAGATTGCGGATTCTAGCAGCCGGCTGGAGTATTTGGTTTGCAGGCCGAACTATACATGTGTGGAGTTCACCCCACACAGGCCAAAACTGTTCAGCTCTGGTCTGCAGGCTAGTCCGGACGATAGAACTGTACGTGTATGAGGGGCCTTAGATCTAAATACGAGTATATCATTAATTAAAATTTTATTTGGCTATAATTCTAGAATTAATGAAAATAAGTGTCATTTATGACACATCGTTGAAAAGCTCTAAACAAGGGCTTATTACTGCAGTTAAAAAAAAGAGTGAAAAATCCATTTTTTTTTTTTTGGATTTTGGGCTTTTTTTTTGGATGCTTTTGGTCTTGTCGATTACAATCAAAAGGAGAGGTGGATAACTATATGTTACAACAATCCTAAATCCAAAATTTCGTCATCCTACGACTAAAATTATGCGAGAAACATACATACAGACGTCACGCCAAAACTAATCAAAAATGAATTAAGGGTTGGTCAAAACGGATATTTCCGTTTAAATCTGAAAACCGAAATTTTTCACCATCACAATAGTTCCTTTACTTAGTACAAGGAAGTAAAAAGAATAACAAAACACTATGTTTGAACAAATCGATTTTATATTTAAAAAAAAAAAAAAAAACTTAACTACTATAATAATGATAGAAACATATTTTTACCAATGAGAAACATCCAATTAGTATCGATCCAATGCGAAGAGATACAAATCCGCATAAACTTGTATCCAATGTTGGAATGATAACACACATTTTACAATCCCAGACTGCAAGTAAAGTAATATAAAAAAAAAATAGATATTAAAATCTAAAATAAATTTTAATATAAATTTATAAATATAATTAATAATATAACATTTAAGATTTATAGTAAATAATAATCTAATAAATATAATTAATAAATTTATACTTAATTATCAATATAATACGAAATATTTGTTTAATTAGTTAATTATTATTTTATTATGTACAAGCTGATATTCGGAAGAAACCTTTCAAAGATGAAATTAAATTTTACGGTATGTAAAAGACATCAAGTTTACTACAGTTTACATCAGAATATTCTGTTGAAAGGCACAAATGTGATAGGTTAGAAATGGTTAGGTTAAAAAGACACATACACAATTACGCTTACACAAAAAAAAACAATAAAAATAATACACAGTTACACTAGCACAAAAATACAGAGTTACACTTACACATACAAAAAATTCACAGTTACATTTTCACAAAAATACACAGTCACACAAAAAAAAAAAAAAAATTGGGGTGGATCTGTGAATGGATGTTTACAAATGTGCGTGACTGTATTAGATGTCTTTACTTTATGTTGTTTGCTTGTGTTTTGTTTTACTTGTAGGTCCCGATTTGGAGAAGGCCTGATAAGATCTTCCGGGTACAATCGGAACATCTCATCCAAGACTGAGTTATACTTAATTGTGGGTCCGGTTTCGGGACGGGTAAGTTCTTCGGGGAGGGAGGTTTAGTCGGTATGAGGCAGGTTATATTATACCTAACAACATCTTGGCAGAGCTAATGTTGTTAGCCTGGTTGCTCGCCCGGTTCGATTAGCGGCCTGGGTCTGAGCCCTCCCATAGTAGCGTGCGTAAATGGCATTCCTTCATTCCGGACAAAAAAAAAAGAAGAAGTTGAACAGACGCGGCTGAAAGCTTCTTTATGATGAATAATAAATGTCAACATCTCGTTTATTTTAATTTAAGATATTCCCGCAAACACGCGCTAAAGAATTTCATGTTTACTACAGCAAATCACCTTATTCGCGGGGGCTACAAACCGCAAAAACGCCGCGAATATAAAACGAAAGTAATCTCATTTATGGTTAGGTTCTATGTAAAATAAAAAAAAAAAAAAAAAGATCAGGCGGATTTACTTACGCCGATGTTATTGATGAAATACAGAAGGCAACATTAATTTGCATAGGTACACTACACAAAGTGGAATAATGTGGATATGTCATTTTTCTAATATTATAGTGGATGCAAATACAAGAGTTTTTACCGGATATGATATTAGGGAATGGGGTACTTTTGAAAAGACCCGAACTGGTGGGGGGAGAACTAGCTAGATTTCCTTTCATTTGAGTAGGCATATTTATTAAAACAGGAAGATCCAGCCCGACCTGCCATGCCGAACCTATAGCAGGTAGGTGGGAAGGACCCCGTTAGAATATGAGAAAACCACCGCACTAAGTTATGCTTAAATGCAGGTTAGTACGGAGGCGTAAGGGTGAAAGAAAAGAAAAAAGTACACTACACAAAAAATGTTTAATACAATAATGTCCTAATTTACCCGTAAGCACTTATTAAACTATTTAAAAACTCATTACAGTACGTACAGTATGCACTGTATTTCTAAGGATGCCAAGAGGACTCCGCTGCAGGAGCCCAAACGGGAAGGGTAGCAGGCAGGGGTAATCTGCTGCCACGACATCCAGGACTGGCCGCTGTTATGCCGAGAGGCGATTCCGGCTGCTCCTGGGAAGGGAATGGGGAGTTGTTTTAGTGGGTGAGAGCCCCACGCTACCATTTGTGCAGGCAGATGGCGACTGGTAGAGCTTTATCCTCCTCCTACGCA
The DNA here is from genome assembly GCA_010016005.3 of Zanna intricata. Lineage (NCBI taxonomy): Eukaryota > Metazoa > Arthropoda > Insecta > Hemiptera > Fulgoridae > Zanna > Zanna intricata. Next base: position 8,396 of record JAAAKQ030219030.1, on the reverse strand, counting down.
AAAAAAAAAAAAAAAAAAATTATGCACTGTATTAGAAAACGGTACTACATGTTCAAATCGTACTCTGTAATTGCCTTAAAAAGTCAAGAAAACAGCGCAACAGTACTACGTAAACTAAAACTAAAATAATATTCTAAAGAAAATTTACAAAATTAACCTGCAGTATTTTGGATTGCATTTACAAAAATTTGTAATTTTTTCCTTGTCTCGCTATTGTTTTTAAATCTGTGTAAAGTTCTATGTATTCTTGCTTGCGGTAAAAGATTAAGCTTCTATTCAAAGACGGATCAGCATAGATACAAAACCGAATAAGATTACGGGATATTTTAATGCCTTCGGTAAGCGTTTTGACATTAACTGTTAACTGTAAGCTATCTTACTGATTCCAGGGATCGTATTTTTCATATCACTACAAAATTTAATGTACACGAATACGGAAAATTTTAGCCGCGAATAAGGAGATTTCACTGTACTTCTAAGATGCTCAGTTGGTGATTCATTGAAATAAATCTGCAAAAGTATTGTCCGACGCTAAGCTCAAAAAAAAATCTGGCCAACTCAATCAACAGATTGAGTTGGCGAGGTGAAGACAGAAATTACTATACCAATCGAAGTAAAAACATCTGTTACGTAGCAGCTAACAGGACTAACATTTCACAACACATTTCACAAACTCGACTATTACTACTCGCTTAAGATCATTATATTCAATGACATGATGCATACTACTCATACCACAAATTCACGAAGTACTACACAATGGGCAAAAGTCCCTTTACATGTTAATAACATAGTACAGTTAGACATGTATATCTACATGCATACAAAACGATATAAAAAACTGTATTTTTTTTTACTATTGTTGAGCAAATTTATTCTTTATTATTATTTCCCGCCATAAGCTGAGTCCTGCGCATAAAACTTCGGTTAGAGTGGGAAGGTCATGACAGTCTCGAGTTAAATCATGGCGGATACAACTGCTTCCACTAATTGAGGAGCGTTTGGAGTCTTCTGTTTGGGTTCACGTTTTCCACATTCAAATGATCAAAAAAACATTATGTTCTCAGAAGAGTATGCGACTTGTCGTAGATCACGAAATCGTAATGTCTTTTTTTGGGCAAAAGAGAATCCGCATTTTTATGAGGAAATAGATTGCAATCCGTCGAACGTTATGATTTGGTCAGTGATAACGGCAAACCACCTGCTTGGATATTTCTTTGATGGTTCTGTGTACCAGAACAGTTATCTTCACATGATTAACACGTGGTTGCTGCCAGAATTAACGGTAAGAGGAGTAGCTAACAATGGTACACTTCATCCACACTGTATGTCGCACAATAGCAGTGATTCTTAACCTTTTTAGCTACGCGACCCCTAAAAAATAAATTATGATGAATATCTCGCGACCCCTCAATCCCACCGAATGAACCCTAATTAAAACTATTTAGCTGCTTTGATAGCGATGGGTATGAACGTGCACATAATAAGTGTACAAAGATGAGCAATTTACAAGTTTCATCTTGATGTATAGGTGATCCTTGTAATTTTGTCTGCTTGCATAATATTCACTGTAAGAGCGGCACGTTTGATAATGCACATGATATGTTTGAATACATCGTGCTCTTAGAAGCATAAAAGAGGCGTAAGGGACGTTGAATAACGTCAGTTTAGTTTCGAATGCGAAGCGTGCGTCTGGCGTCGTTACTTAAGTTTTTAAAAGAGTACTTTTATTGAAAACAATAATAATAATTATGTGAGGTTTCGGTGGTTTAGAATGCGGGCAAACAATGTAACTGTTTTAATTTTAATTAAATTCTTAAACAATATCGAACAGTTTGTGAATAAACGAAATTGAGCCATCAACATCCAGTGAAATGATTGGTAAAAAACAAGATTACACAATGACATCATGACTCCCGTAGGGGAAGACACAAGGCCTTATGACAATCCCGGTCACCACACCATCCCCTCCGTTCCTAGCCTTGATCGACTTTACCAGAGGTAGTCTTTTAGACCCTCTAAATTTGATAACACAACACAATCATCAGTTAAGTCTTTGTCAGGATGCCACTGATGCAAATTTTTAATGCCAAGGTAGAGGCATCGGTATATCTATTTGCATCAATTCCATTAATGTATTTGCACATCCTATTATCGCCTTCGTATGACATCTTCCAATCACGACCACCATAACCAATACCGTAACTTATAACCCTACACTATCAAATTAAGCGATTCACGGAAGCGCGATCCCCTTGCCTTCCTCTAACACTAAAGATTTCACATACGAACTCTTCCTATATCTACCTTCAATTAGACTATATACTCAGATCAAGCACTAAAAATACTATCACTACGTCAACAAAACAAAGTGCTGATAGAAAAAACGACACTTATGTCCTACAATTTACTCAAAGTCTACTTGATTAACTTAAAAATTGAGAAACAGATTCACAAATTTAATAAGTCTCTAATAAGAACATATCCTATTTTTCTGTGCTCTGATCCGCTTTCGAGAGCGAAGTCAATGCCTACATCCTCTTACACCGCAACTCCATCGCAGATTTTTCCAAGCATCCATTTTCATTCTAACAGCAAATATCTCTGTTCAACCTGGGCTCGATACCAAAATGATTATCTTAACGAGGTAAGCACCCAGGCAGGGCCCTAGCCACACGGTTTGCTATTCCATCTATACATCTATACAGCATCAAACATCCTCAGCCATCCTCGACAAAACTAAGAATCTAAGGAAACCAACAACTATGTTCCATTTCCTTCGGTTTTCCAATTAACTTGCAGATCAGTAATAATTGATCCTCATAAACTCTGTAACTACTTTGGCAAGTTCAGCTTCGTATCTGGGTCAGACTTATAAGACATAAAACATGCAACATCAATGGCCCTACACACTGGACACAAGCCTGAATTAATCAAACCAGATCTTGCTAACTCAACTCGAAAAACATTATGTCCAAAGAGAAACTGTGTAATATGTAGATTAAGGAAACCCGCCTAACTACCTGAATACTTCTCAAATCAATAAAGATTCCATGCGTGTAACGGCCATCGGGAGATTCAGTCCACCTGCCGTAAATGGAAAGCCTGATCGTCTATTTCTTTTATGCCCGCACAAGTAAGTTGACCGTTATTTAAATCATAATTTTACCGCAGTGGAAAAACATAGTAGAATAAAATAAGACTGTTCGCTTTTAGTTCCTTTCCGATGAAAGCATGAAGCTATCAAAATTAATTCGACTCTTGGAAACTAAACATCTGGATCATAAAAGCAAATCCTTGGAATTTTTTGAAAGAAAATTACATACTTTAAGAAATCAACAAGCTTCTTAAAGGCATACTGTTAACAATACATCTATACATCTATACAGCATCAAACATCCTCAGCCATCCTCGACAAAACTAAGAATCTAAGGAAACCAACAACTATGTTCCATTTCCTTCGGTTTTCCAATTAACTTGCAGATCAGTAATAATTGAAACATATTATCTCGTAGCATTAAGAGTAGCTAAAATGTCCAAACCCATACAATCGCAGAAAACTTCATACGCCTGCTGCAATTGATATGATCAGTGTTTTAATAGGCGTGGAAGAAGCAAAAACACTGAAAAAAATTCCGCTTTCTAACGACACAGTATCAACGCCGATCGATGACGACATGGCTGCCTATGTTAGCGATCAGATGATTCAGTAAATGAGTTCAAGTGAATTTTTACTATTCAATTTGATGGATCAACGGATATGGATCAACATTTTTCAGATCTTATATTTTGTGAGATATGAATGCGGTATTATCGCCATTGCACAATTACTACGTACTGCAATACATTTTGTCCAATCTATGTTATAGATTTTAGTAGCTTCATAAAAAAAAAAAAAAAATCAAAAACACATAGTCCTGTTGCCTGATCAGATATTGATTTGCAAAACAACATAGTATTTTCTTTCTTTCACTGATCCGTCCCTACTGCATTCATATCTCACAAAGTATAAGAACTCAAAAATGTTTGGAATATCTGTTGATCAATCAAATTGAATAATTATCAATAGTAACTTTGCATATTTTATCCATTTTATATATTTTTTTTCGCGTTGTCACATTTTTGCTTCTTGCGAACTGCTTTTTTCCTTAGGGCGAAGTATTTTATATGCGTACAACATTTTAATTAAACAATTAAGAAGTTTTTGTTTTTCAATGCATTTTAAAAATATATTTCAAAACCTAACTCTCTCCATTTAAAAATTTTTGGTATGTCGACCCTGGAAGTCCCCTGAGTGCTTATGCTTTAAAAAAAACCAGTCGCGGGAAAAGCCAATAGAAGTGAAAACTTAAAACAATGAGTTCCTATCATTGGTTAATAATTATATTTGATTCTATTGCTGATTCTAATATATATAATTATTCATTTAAAAGGACTTAATAGACTACTTAAGAAATATATTTATAATATAGTGTAATGGTTAATTAAATAATTTGATAATAAAAATTAGAATGTTGAGAAAAAATGGAAAAAGAGATGAAGATTGATAGATAGAAAGAAACAGCTTTAACTAAGGAATAGAATATAGAATACCACTTCTACAGTATTGTGTACTACATATTCGAAGGTATACACGTGACTTTATTTTATAATTATACGCATGCCGCTATTACGTTTATGTGTAATATACATTTTGTATACACATACATTCATATACGTACTTTATGTTTATGATTTAAACAATAAATAAAAATGTTATATATACGTTATAAAAATGCATACACGATTACGTTATAAAATGTTATACATACACTTATTATATATATATGTGTGTGTGTGTGTGTGTGTGTGTGTGTGCGCGTGCGTGCGCGCATATACATTTTTTTAATTAATATTTTTATTATACTTACTATTCTTTTCTTTATTCTTCACAAATATTTTGCTACATTATTTTTACACTGAATCTAAACAATTATTTCAAAATTAATTTTATATAAACAACTTAACAAACACTTCAATACGTATATGTATATACAACAATATCTACAAAGCAGTGCGATCCGGATTACTACAACAGTCTTTCTATATTGTATTAATGAATCCGTATATGCGTACTGGTATACAGAGAGAAAAAGAGCGGGAGAAAGAAAGATAAACGGAATCAACGTCTTTCTTTACTGTACATTGATGTAAATGTATATGCGCATATGCGTAAGTATACAGAAAGAGAGAGCGAGAAAGAAAGAGAAGTGTATTGGGAATCACCGACGGATCATCGATGTTTTTCTTCCACCTCTCATTCTGTATATATACGCATATATGTATAAATTCTCGCTCTACTTCTTTCTCTCCTATATATATATATGCTAAGCTCCCATGACGATTTTTGATTACGAGTCAGCTATTTTTTCTCCATGCAAAAATCTATCACAAAAGTGTCCGGCACAACGCCCCAAAAAAAAGTTTTCACCTCAATAAAATCATCAAAAAATTACAAAAACATTTCAACAAAAAAAAAAAAGTTCTAAAATGTATAGAAAATTTAATAATTCTTAAATTTCTTAAGCATGGTTCCGTTAGTACATTAATAATAAATTAATTTAAAAAATATTTTTATCTATCTTACCAGCAACAAAGATGTATTTACTTTCTCAAGATATTTCGGTTTATTTAAACCATCATCAGGAGATTAAAAAATATTACAATAAGTTAAAAATTAAAATGAAAGTATAGTCATGACTGATTAGCAAGTATACTCAATTTGATTGAATATTTTTAATCTCCGGATGGTGATGGTGTAAATAAACCGAAACATCTTAAGAGAGTAACTACATCTTTGTTGCTGGTAAGGTTAATAAAAAAAATTGTTTAATTACTTTATAATAATTCTAGTTAATTTTATTTATTAATTATTATTATCATCTTTTTTTTTTTTGTTGAAATAGCGCTAAATTACTCTTCTCTTTCTGTTTAACTTCCGGAACTACCGTAACGAATTACTTCAGAGGATGAATGAGGATGATATGTATGAATGTGACTAAAGTATAGTCTTGTACAATCTCATGCCGGCTGCTCCAGAGAAGTGTGGTTAATTGAAACCCAACTACCAAAGAACACCGGTACCCACGATCTAATTAATATTCAAATCCGTACAAAAATAATTACCTTTACTAGGATTTGAACCTTAGAATTCTTGACCTCGAAATCAGCTGATTTGCGATGTCGCGTTAACCACTAGACCAACCCGGTAGGCTAAATTATAGATTACTAGTTTAGATTATCTTTTAATTCGGAGTCAATTTTAAAAATATGAAATTTAAAGAAGAGTCTTTTACTTTTTATTATTTCATATCTTGGTTCCAAATTTTATGTCAGCTAGGAGTTTACAAGTCATATAAATACGCAGTATAATTCTGTTTATTGTATTAAAAAAAAAGAAGAAAAAAAAAGAGCATAGTAATAATTGTAAAAGATAAAGATGTCACCCAAAAATTAGCATTATTATTTATTAAATAAATGAGACGAATGCACGCTTTAGTAAATTTATTTTACGTAATATTAATAATGATAATAAAATAATAAACCTATAATTAAATAATACAGAATAATAATATTGCGCAAGCGTTTGTAAACGGAACAAAAGCAATAAAGTTTTATTTATTTATAAATATTAACAATAAAAAATAAATACACTGAGGTTACTTTCTCTAACTACGTAACAATAATAGTAAACAAATACGAATAATACGTATAGAAAAAGTCATGAAAATTAAAGAGAAAGAAAAAAAAAGAAGAAGAACGCAGGGTAAAAAAAAGAAAGAAGTTACAAAAAAAAAAAAAAAAAAAAAACAAAGTTTTCGACTGTAATACAAAACTAGTAATAGACCAACGGTCCCGGATTCATCCAATGTTTACAATATACTATACCGGTAAGCATGCATATGCTGTTCGTATAGAATTTTGTTGATGTGACATTGGCATCAGAAATCTGTAAGTGGAAAGTCACGATAATTTTATAATAAAAAATAATAATATATAATAATAATAATATTATAACTCACACTCTATGTTATTATTATTATTATTACTTTCCAATGTGTTACGATTTCAGATCACGATTTTTTAGTTTTCTTTTGTTACTTTTATTATTATTTGGATGCATTAAAAGGAGTATGATATTATTCCGTAGAAGTTATGCCGGTTGTATAAGCAAATTAATTGTGTTATGACGATGTGATAACTTCAAATTTATTACGTACCAACAATTTTTTTTTTTTTACCTCCGGGACCACCGATGATAATGATAATTTTTGTGTACCATGTGAAAATTTCATGCCTGAACAAGATTCGAACCCAGGACCTCCGGATTATATACTGACCTGTTATATTTTTAAAAAGCGAAGAAAAAAATGATGATTAACAACAAATAATCCGGTGCCAAATCAATCGTTTCTATTAATCGTATAAATTAATCGATTTCAATTTCTTTTTCGATTTATCGTAATATTGAAAAATTTTATTTTTTACCAACGACGGAAAGAAGACGGCATTTGCGTTAGGGGTAGTTTCCTAAAAAAAAAAAAACTATTGGACTGATTTTGGTGCGGGTTTTTGTATTACATAGGTATCACTTCAGAATAGGTTCTTAGGTATATTTTACGGTTACAAGCCACCAGGAGGCGCAGTAGCAGATGTGTTTCTCTAAAACGGTTGTGCCGCTTTTGAGGCGGTTTTTTGAATTACATAGATATCACTTCAAGAACAGGTTCTTAGATTGGTTTTACGGTTATAAACTGCCAGAGAGTGCTGGAGTAGATATATTTCTTCAAAACAGCTTCGTGTGTTTTAAAAAAATTTTAATTTTACCGCTTGTAACCGGTCAATTAAGAATGTACATTCAAAATTCAATAAAAATTGGTATGTAAAAACTGCAATCGATAAAAAAAGGAGCAGAAGAAAAACATCACATTGATTAGACATATCATATGAGCATATAAATATACATCTGTCCAAAAAAGTACAGTAGAATGTAATTCATAGACGAATAGAAGTAAAAGGCAAAATGAACAAAAACAATTTACGGGTGAATCATAAAGGATTGAGGTCAGATTTAATTAACTTCTCTCTTTTTCTGTTTTAGCAATCGGGGTTATGCCCCGGTTGCAGTTTTTGCAAGGAGGCATTTGCCGCGCTAGCCAACGAATATGAGGGTTTGGCCTCACAACTAAGAGAGGTACAGGTTGTTGAGGTACCCGCTCCACCCCATGTACAGCAGAAGAGGTATGCTGATGTGGTGAGGCGTGGGCGGGAGGCTAGCATTGTTCGACGACCCGAAGTGGCGTTTGTTAATAGGGTGGAGGGCTCCACTGCGACCAGCAGTCAGATGCGTAAGGAGC
>JAAAKQ030219019.1:0-11494 GCA_010016005.3 Zanna intricata | reverse complement strand
TTAACAGAATATGTTTTCTTTTAAGGGAATTTATATTATTTTTTATTTTTTTTACTTTATTCATTGAATAAAGTTAGGTCTAAAATTGTGGGCTTTACATCGCACAATGATTTAATGAGTGTCATCTCATTTTGTGTTCTTGTTTTATAATATCAAAGTAATTTAAATTAAATGTTTTTTTTTTTTTTTTTAATATTTTGAATTATTATTTAATTCAAGATGAAAAACCAACACCAAATTTTAAATTTTAATTTAGCTCACCTAATAGAACTCGCTCTATTTTTATACATTATCCAAACAAATTTTAATGGGAATTGTTATAAGATTTTTGTGGTGTATTATTAATTTTTTTTAATATTCATTTAAAATGTCACTTCATTTGAACAGAAATAAATTTAATTATACTACACTATTTATATTATATTATTTAATTATATCACACACTTAATGAACCAACATTTAACTTTATTCATTGATTTAATGCCAAAAAAAAAAAAAAAAAAAAAAAAAAAAAAAACAGGACAGACTAAAAAAGAGAGTAAAAATAATTAATTACAATAAAGCTGCTTAGATACAAGTTGTGAAAACATCTATTTTCATTTAATTTAAAGTAAAGAAAAACAAATTTGTCCACTGATGGTTGTTTAAAGTTAGCCTTGGTATTAATTTATATAGCTTAATCTCTGATATAATTTATAAATCTTGATTTGGCAAATCGATTTAAAATAAAATCAATGAGTTGGGTAAAATAATAAAATTAATCTTGTTTTTATTTATGATTTTTTATAAATTTAAGAAATCAAAGAATACATTATTGATGAGTACTTTATCGACATAATTATATTTTCGTTTATATTTTAATTAGCTCACTGAAATTGAATTCATTACTTTAGTACTGGTAAAGTGCGATTAGGTTTATACAGTAGACAAATGTGGATAATTTATGACAAATCTATTTTTTGTACAGATTCTAAAATGATAATTAATTTATTTATTTTTTGTTACTGAATCTTGTAATATATCTGGAAAGTTTTTTTAATATATATAACTGTCAGATTATAAACGAATAAATATTCTTTGATATCTCTGCAAAATTAAGATAATTAGCCTATAAAGTAAAAATTTATGGAGGGTTGTTTTAGTAATATTTTTTTCAGATTAAAAATAAGTTTTTATATGGGAGTCATGAGCTTCAACCTAAATAATTAAAATGCATTCAATTCTTCTGAACAAACACACTACGTAAAATTTTTGTTTATGTACTTGTATAATGTTTGCTTCTTATAATGCTATATAGCTCTCTCTCTCTCTCCCTCTCTCTGTATATATGTCTGTCTGCCTGCCTGCCGTGCGCGTGGGAACAGCGATATATATATATATATAGTTTAAAGAACATCGTTGTATGAATATATATGCTATAGCATACTATCTTTGCTCAATGTCAGTGTGAATTACCTTGAATATTTTTATGATTATTCCATTCTGATAGAACTTTCTAGAGGTACGTTGCGGTATGGTTAAAATAATATAAGGGGCAGATACACGTAGTTTAATGATACGCAATGAGAAAATGAACGCAATTATAAAATAATAATGATGTTTGTGTGTTGTAGACTATTAGCTATAGACAGTTCTTTGTTAATAATTACATAATAGTTTTAATCTGCGAAGATCTTGACTTTGTAATTCTGTATAATTATATATAAAGCCGTCAATAATAATTCAGTATCTTATTTTTAACTATTTTATACAGTATATTTATAAGGAATATACCTTTTAAATATATATTACAGAAAAATACCAAAATAAATAACATAAAAATTCAAAATTTAGTTATAATCAATTAAAACAATAGGAAGGGGCGATAAGTCTATTTTTTCTTTCCATTTTACAACTTATAAGGTTTATATTTACACTTTTTTGTCATATCATATTCCAATTCTCTAAATGACTGAATTCAGAGAATGACAATGAATGAATACGTTCTATTTCGTATAATGAACAGCATTTATTAAATGACAGATTTATTAAATCTGTCATTTAAATTAGCCTACCAAAATCTTTTTTTTTCAGTTATCAGATATCCTGTTTTAAATCTATTTCTTGAGGTGAAAAAATAATGAAACTTTTTTTTTAATTTAGTCGGTATATCAAAGTTTCTTCTTTAGTAAAGAATTCATTTCAGCTCGGTTTTATTTTGTACTAAAATTCTTGAATAATTTTACGTAATTTTCGTTTCAGAGAAAAAATAATCAGGCTAAAATATCATAAAATTTAGATCAGCAGGTTGAAAACAATTACTCTTAATAAGACAAAAGTATTATTAATATAAAAGAAATGATAAAACGGTACATTTGCCGGTACTTGTAGAAATAGTAAAGGAAAGAAAAGTTTAGAAAGTAAAGGAAATATAAGTCGTTGAATATTGAAGTCCTTCTGAAGAGACTTTCTTGAAAATATAATTTTAAAAATTTTTATTTGTTAAGAATTTTTTTTTCTGGTTCCGTTTTCTTTTATATTATCGTAAAATTGTGATTTTTTTTTTTACTGTAGCGGAAGCGACGCCATTAATTTAAATTACCATTTTTTCACAGTCTAACCAAATTTTATTGTTTTAATTTCCTAAATCTATTAATGTTTTTTCACGTGCTTGGCGATAACATGAGTAAATAGGAAACGATATGATTTATATTCATGTATATTAGTTAAATTGTTAGTGTTTTGTATAGGCCAAACTATCAAAGTGATGAAAAGTAAATACAACGAAGATTTTTTTTACATATTATCTTATTTTGAAAGATGAAAACACTGGTTTCTATTGAATAAAACTTCTTTTTTATTTAAAACGTAAGGAAATAAAACATTATTTTACAACCGATGCGAATAATAATAATAATTTGGATTCGAGTTATACAATTTAACAGCAATATATTTACGTTGATGGTTATCGGTGTCATTTTTTCCGACGCTTCTTCATTCATAGTGTATATTTATTTCTGATGTTACATTTATGAATACAGTCTAGAATTCATTAGAATACATTGTAGTGAGAGAATGATTCGTAAATAACCAAGACGATATCTAACTTCCCTCACAATTTCTTCCAGTCTTGTCACGGTCGCCAATTATAGTGAGAAAAACGATTCGTAAGTAACCAACACATCAGACCTCCTCACGATAATTTATTTAATCGCACAAAAACAAACACTTACAACACTTTACAAAATCTATATGAAACAATTTAAACTTTCGCGCAGTTACAATGGCAATTGGCAGTAGTGTCACCGATCGGAACTATGGTACACAATTGAGCCAATGAACAGTGTCCTCGGCTTGCTTATATACTGCCCATTCTACATGTAGAAAACACTAGAAAAGTCTATTTGCTTCTATTAATATAATATCTACTTTATTTATGAATACAATTAATTCCAAACAATATAAATAATTACATTAATTATAAAACTAAACTTTATCAATGCAAATTGCCAAATAAAAATTCATTCTTCTGTAAAAATAGTAATACAAACAAAGATGCAACCTTACTGCTTCTAGTAGTTTCCATAAATTTCTGGAAAATTTGAAAGGACATGATTACACCCAACAAAGACTGAATAACTTAAATATTATTAAAATAAAAATTAAATATTATTAACATAAAAATTTAACAATGTTTATTACTTTTAATTAGTTATATATTTATTTTGTGGATTTCAATATATACGGGGAGTTATAATAATTTTGATAAAAACCTTTGTACTATAATAACATGTGAATCATGACAGATTTCTTATTAATTCACTTATTTCCCCATTTATACAGGTATAAATACCTAAAAAAAAATAAACCTATTTTTTTTTTGTCACGATTCAGTCTTGTGTTTTTTTTTTTTTTGTCTTTAATAAATGTTAAAGCCGGTCTCCGTGGCCGAGTGGTAACGTCTCGGCCTTTCATCCGGAGGTCCCGGGTTCGAATCCCGGTGAGGTATGGCATTTTTCACACACGCTGCAATTCATTCATCTCATCCTCTGAAGATATACCTTAACGGTGATTCTGGAGGTTAAAAAAAAAAAAAAAAGAAAAAAAAAAAAAGTTAAATATCTTAAACTCTTTTTCAACTGACGAAATTATCTTAGAATTGGATTCTCTATAAATTTCTTTGCAAAATTTTATCTGTTTATAGACGATTTAATGAAGTAATTTTATGATCAAACCAATTAAAATTGTGTTTTACGACAACGATATATTATATTTTAGAATTTTTTTTTTTTTTAATTATGAAAAGTATCGCTCTGTGAACTATTTCATTAAACTTTTCAGATAAAACAACCATATAAAATCATCAAATTTATCCCGTTCTTTAAGTTTCAAGAATTTCAGTTCGGTTTCATTTTACGCTTAGGGTAGAAATCAGGATGAAATTTTTCGCAAGTTCTAACTAGCGTTTTCAGACTCGTGATTATATAAACTTTTTTCTTTATTTTCATTTGTAGAAAATAAACTGAATTTCTTGCAGTTTCTTCGCGAAACACTCTGTACAATATTATTGGAAATTATTAACCCTAAGTATAAAAATAACAATCTTATTACAGCAAAAAAAAAACTGAAAACAGAAAATTATTTTAGTAAAGAAAAAGTTCCATGTAAATAATTAAATAAACTTTTTTTACTATAAGAAAACTTGTAATTACGTTTAAAATACTATGAAAGCGGTAATAAATATATACTTAAATGAATTTTTTAAATTCCAGTCACGTTAGCTGAATTAATGAAAATTCATTTTTCCGTATACAGTACTGCGGTGCAAAGATTGTAAGAAATGTTTTGCATTCTTTTCTTTACATAAAAATACATAATTTATAAAAAAAAAAAAAAAAAGTTGAAAACAAAGTTGTTATACTTTTCTGGCATTGGTTACTTGTTCTTGTATAGTGGAAAAATAATGATACTTTAAAAGTTACCGAAGATTTATTTTTTAGGATGTGGTTTTGTTAAATTTTTATTGTAACATTATTATTATAGGTTTAAATAAACTAAAAAGATTTAAATAATCCAATAAAAATCGGTATTATTTATTTATTTCTGCTCTTTCAGCTCCAGATTTACCTTCCAAGAATCTTTTTTGATTTTTCTATGTTTATTATGATGATTGGAAGAAACTAAAAAAAATTCCATTGAAAAATGTACAACCAATAAATATATTAGCTAAGATTTTTTTTTTTTTAAGGATAGGGAGTGAAATATAAAGAAATTTTATTTTAATATTACTATTCAAAGTCTAAATAAACAAAAAAAAAAAAAATCGATATTTTTAAACTTGATGGGTTACCCCTCTCACCAATATTGCTCCCAAAGTATTTTTTGGAGATAACTTGTACTATTATTATGCGTAGGAAGACAAAAAAAAATTCATTAAATACGCAAAATAAAAAATAATAAAATTTTAATTTTATTATTTTGGGAAAATTTAAAAAAGAGATAATATAAGCATGCAAGCATGTACATACAAAAATGATAAAAATTGAGTGCAAAAAACTTCATTAAAATCGGTTTATCCAGTCAAAACTTAATTGTGTTAGAAGTTTAATAACTTCAAATACACCAACTCGCATACTTGCGTACGTACGTACGAACATTACCTCCCACTTTTTTTGTAATTCCTGGGTCATGAAATGTTGAGAAATGCAAAAAAATCCGTACCCCATTTTTTGTCTGATTACCAGACTTTCCTTCTTACAGCATAGCTCTAGAGCTATGTTGCCAAGAATATAAAAAACTACTAACAGAAATTTTGAGTTTTATTTTAATTTTATAAAAGATATAAATGAAGTGTTCAAGAGATACAGCGGTAATATAAAAAAAATTTAGGAACCAAAGTGAAATGGGGATTGATGAGAATGTAGCATTTTTAAATAGAAAATCAATAAAGTAATAAATTTGTCTTTCCCTCACTGCGGCAATTGATTTTTCGGTAAAATATGTCAAAAACTAAAATATTTACATCTGAGCTTAATATAAATCATCTTCAGAATACATTAAGTTTATTTCATCTTTCATGAAACAGATTATAGTGTTTTAACATTGAGAAGTGTATTATGTTAAAGTTATTAGTATTCAATCTAAGTTGTGGAAATGCAGGCTTGTAGAAGTTGAAAACACCTACAACCAGCTTCATTCTTCGGTGTCGCAGTTCTTTTTAATGAAACCTCAACCAAGTGGTGTAAGATTTCTGATGGAGTTTAACAATTAATTTTAAAGCGTATCAAATGTCCTAATTTCATATTCAGATTATATTCAGATTGTTATTTACACAAAGTATTATTTATTTCTAATAACTTGAATAGATTTTTACGCGTATAATATACAATTATACGATGAAATAAAAAATATAAAATCAGACGTATAATATTTAAATTTGAATATTTGAACGTAAAAAATCTATTCACCTTGAAATTAAATTAATTTTATTTTTTATATTTATTTACTTTTTTGTTGTGTTTCTTTTATCAAAAAGACTTTTATAATTCCTATTTTTATATATATATTTTTTTGAGTTGGCGAATTCAATAATACCAGAAAATAACGAGATACATTTTTACACTTTACATGTGTCGGATGAATACAATTGACAATTATTTCAAATATCCATGAGAAAGCAATTTATCTTAATCTATTTTATTTGTTGAATTTGATATATTTTATCTACATATACTAATATGTATATATGTTGCTTTGTGATTAAAATGTATTTATTTATTTTTACATGAATGACAATGAAAAATAACTTCGTTGTTATAGTTTAAACTCCTTTTTTTATGCTACATTGAATTAAGTTTTAGTTGTTTTAACTTAAACGTGTTAACTTGTTTATAAAAAATGAAGCTTTTTTTTACGTTAAACTACTAGGTTAACTTATTTTTGATTTGTTTTTTAATTAGTTATGGTATTAGTGGGGAATTTCAAGTCAGATGAGTTACTGAACCGATGTCAAGTACGCGTAATGTCAAGGTGATTACTCATAATTAATTTTTATTTTTGTGTTTTATTCTTTCAAATATTTCATTAGATAAACTAAAAATAGCCCCGATACTTCAAGTATGAGTATTACTTAATTTGGTTCTGTGAGATAATAAAAGTATAATAACAAATTTCTCATAAGAATCTTCAAAAATATCATATCTATATTTTAAATCTTCAATTAATTGCCGGAATCTGATCCGTCAGGATTTCACGATTGGAAAATTATTTATAAAGTTAATATAGGGTTGTCTTTTCGTTACGAAGACAGCCAGCCAACAAGTTGGAATATAATCCGATCCAGTAAGAGTTTTTAAGGACAATAAAGAGTTTAATTGCACAACATTATGATTGTGGATTTGTCCTCGATCGGGTTTGGGAAGATACATTTTGTAAATGTGTACAATATCTACTTAGGTGTTCCAGAAGTGAGCAACTTTTTGGAAAATGTGTAAGTTAGTTGAAAGTTATAGTTGAAAGAGATACTTGTTGAAAGTGGCTTCCATTATACGATTCACATAATTGAATGGACGTTGGATGCTCTTAAAAACATGTTCTCACGTTTGTTGAGGAATCGCAACGATACATCGTTCAATTTCGCTCCGCGATTCGGGAATGTGTGAGGATGAATTTTTAATGCAGCATCCTTAAGATATCCCTACAAGAAAAAGTCAGGAGGAGATAAATTAGGAGACCGAGGAGCCACAACCCCTTAGAAATCAATTATCATGAAAACATCGATCCAAGAAAGTCATAGTGTTGTTGGCTATATGAGCTATAGCATTATTCTGCCAGGTGTACTCTAGCCGGTATAATGTTTACAAATTGTTGCACCATCTGTGTGTAGTGCTCACTGTTAACAGTGCCGTAAAAGAATGTCATAAGGATTCCCCTACTTGACATTGCACACCAAACACCCATTTTCTGTCCGTGCAGAGGAGACTAGTGCAGCTGATGGGATTTTCCGTCACCAAATGAGTGAATTCTGTTCATTCACGTGTCCATCAAGATGAAACCATGCCTTGTCAAACCAAAACCAATCATCGAATTCTTCACCATCTGATGGTTACAGATGACATGAACCACTGACAGAAAGCTACAGGTTTTCTAATGTCTACGAGTAAGAACTCGTGAACAACGCGAATTCTGTACGGATTCATCTGTAAGCACTGGCGCAATGCTGTGAGAACACTACCAACGGAGAGACCAGACTTCTTGGGACTAACGGAATATCCAGCTTGCGCGTGCATCAACTTTTCTGGTGTTAACGCTTACGGTCAACCACTTTTGGCTGGCTGCATTTTCCAGTTTCCCTGTCTCTTGGAACTTGTCGTACAGCCGCTTTATGGAGGACCTGTTTAGTCCAATTACACCATACTTTTCTATGAAGGCATTCTGGGTCTGAGCAAAACTGGCACATCTAATGTACTGGAGACAATGAATATTCTCTGCTGCATTACTAGTTTATTGTTGCACTAATCTTTGCTGCATTAACTAATTTTTCCTCAAGTAAACCTACAAAAAAAGAAGGAAACATTTTTGTATAAGGTTGCGTCACTTTTTCAACTCTCTTTAAAAACACAACAGTAAGCGGACGTTTTTCCAGATGAAAGGTCGATACATCAAGATGTAGCTGTAGTAGTTATATTATAAACCTTCGGTTCCACGGATCAAATGTTCTGTCTCCCGAGCAGTATTGTTGTTGTTGGCTTCTAATAAACAGAAAATTCCTGGATTGACAATCCTAGACAGTAACACAGTAACTTGAGTATTTTTACCTCACGGTCAAGGGATGCAGCTATCTACTGTTTCTAACTAAATAAAAATTCACCAGATTTTTTAGGAATTGTAGAGCATGTTATTAATATTTTACGTATTAACAATCTGAAACGACCTTTCCAGTTTAAGTACATAATTTTTAATTGTTCATTTGCTGAGCGGATGAAACCAAAAAATAACGAACACGACGAGTAGACTTCTCATTCTAAAACACAGATTACAGAAAAGGTAAGAATTAGAAGACAAATTATAATTTCTAATATGTTTCGTTTACCGTGCTTTATTATTGATTAGATGTACTAATAAGTAGGTAAAACCTACTTATTATTTTAAATACCGTATGAAAGGGCCGGCCTCCTGGCAAGAATGGTAGCGTCTCGGTCTTTCATCTGGAGGTTCCGGGTTCGATTTCGGGTCGAGCACGGCATTTCACACGCTGAAAAATTATCATTTCATATGATCATCTAAAGCAATAATTAATATTGGGTCGTCTCGGCGGCACAAAAAATACCATATGGAATAAAATACAATAATAGTAATATCGTATCTAAAAAACTGCAACATTATTTTTACTGCTTAGTTTTTTGTATTTTTTTAAATTTCTAATTGAAGGATTCTATTCTTGCTTAAGATGTAGAGAAAGTGTACATTCAATATAACCAGTTCGAAAAATGATTGGTTTTCCCAGGTTAAAAGAATAGTAGTAATTGATACTCTTGAAGATAAATTTTCAAATTTAGTTTAAAAATTGAGGTCCAATACGTAAGTTTTATGGTTAATAAACGGCTAGACGTAAAAAGTCAGAACTAAGTATATGGTCAGATGTTACGGGAATCCAACTGAAAATTACTTCTTCACGCCTACAAATACCGGTTCTACCCAGTCCAACCTTCATTTTATAACAACATAAGAACAGCAACGTTCGCCCAAGATGAATAACTTGTGCAGTTTTATAGAAGTGTATGCTATATCTCAGTTATTTTGTTTTCAAGGCAACAAAAATGTTATAAATGCAAACGTAGTATTTTAGTCTGTATTGTTCAAATATATATATGTAAACTTGTTCAAGTTAACGTAACCAAACGTTAGGTCCGATCAATTCGGCTCTTAACGCTAAATTTGAGTAAAATCATATACCTATTTTTGGCGTTCGTTGTACAAAACAAAAAAATAGATACACAAAAAAACTCTGGAAGGCTGCCTTTAAATCCATTATATCATTCGGCCTTGATGTAAGGCAACATCATATATAACCAGAAGGGAAACGGGAGTTTATTATCTCCCTAATAATCGCAGAACCTGGACAAATGTCACTTGTTGCTGCCTCTTTCTTTAATCGGTCAAGTCATTTTTTTTTTTAGTGGCGGTTATATTTATTTTTTTTATTTATGGACGGAGTTGGTTTTTGCGTTCCGGTCCTTTAGACCAGATATAACCAAGTAGGGTTTAAAAAACTGGAAAGAATATACTCGGATACATTACAAAACAGTAAACTTTATTTTAAGCTTGTGTTGGCGTTTTTTTTTTTGTTTGTTTTTTTCATCGTATTATGACACGCACCCATATATATTGTGGTCACAGCTTTAAACAACAGATATAGAAAGAAGTAGCCTTCAAGAGATCTGTTTACTATATCTTATTTGTCCAATAAATCGTTTAGACATTAATACCATACGTTATTAATATATTAATATGGTTATAATATTTTCTTTATGCAGGGGTTTTCCGTAACAAACTTTATCATTATGTTCTCTTTTGAGATCTAATACGCGTGTTTATGTTTTCACTTCATTAGTATACGATATGAGAAAATGTATATTATTGTTTCATAGAAATCGATATCTTTATCAACTTTTCAACATACTTTTTTTTTGTGGGTCATATAGTTCATTATTCTTATTTTGGACTTACATATTTGTGCAGAATTTAACAGTTATTCAGCGAGTTTATAGTATTTACATGTAATGATAAAGTAATAATTTTTATTTACTTCCATGATTCTATTAATTCTAGGGCTATAATTTACGACTATACGCTTGCTTAAAATCGTACGTTTAAAAACTTAAATGTTTAAGACTGCCGTTGTAATCGTAATTTTACTCTTAAAAAAATATACCAACTCCATATTATCTGAATACTTTTTATCGCGTTTCATTATTCGATTTCAATGATTAAATTTACGTTTGAATTTAAGTTACCGCCTAAGTATTTATCATTATAACATTATGCTAACTATATGAAAGCATAAACAGTTGAAAGTTCACATTATTTAAAAAATTTTAAGTTGTTAGTAAAAGTAAGTAAGTTAGTAAGTTATTAGTAAAATAATCGTAGTATTAAATTATAAGAGCTAGTGAAATTTTGTAATCGCGATAGCGATTACAAAAGCTGTAAGCTGTTTGATTACAATGAATAATTTTTTTTAAAAATTATTGCTTACGTGGGAATCTGTAAAAAAATGTAAGCAGCCAATCCTTTTTGCGATTATAATTCTGTAATCTATACTTTATTCACTCGGTTAGTCGACTTCGATGGTGCCTTGTCTTATTCATTTACGGTTAAGGAAAGGAGTAACTTAACCGTGGCTTAGTAACTTCATTCCGTACCCATACCACACATACCCGTAGCCGAGTGGTAGCGTCTCGGCTTTTCATCCGGAAGGTCCCGGGTTCGAATCCCGGTCAGGCATGGCATTTTT
>JAAAKQ030219008.1:0-11494 GCA_010016005.3 Zanna intricata | reverse complement strand
GTGCAAGAGAGATTGGCGTGCATTTTTGATACCCGTGTATATATATATATATATATATATATATATATATATATATATATATATATATTAAAGCTAACTAGTTGATGAAATTTATAGATTACTAACCTAAGTATTACCACTTGTAAAAACTGTTTTGAAATATCCTCTGGTTAGACAAATTATATTTATTATTATGTCCTAATTAATGAGATTAATTAACTAGTTAATAAAAAGGTTCGAACTTCCTTCGATATTTCTAAGACATTACTACAAAAATATAAAAAAATAGAAATCAAATAAAGTATCGTAACGGCTTAGAATAAAAGATCATTAATAAATTTTTTATTAAAAACTAAAAAAGAATTTATTTTTTTAAAAAGATCACCACAAATTTTTAGAAGCATATATGATTCAATAATTGTAACCAGTAGTGTTGCTGTAGTGCAGTTTACATACTATGTAATGTAAACCATCATTAAAAATTATTACTCTCTGATATCAAATTGTTGACATCTTTGCTTAGAAAAATTTTGTAGCAAGACATCTTGCTACAAAAATTAATAATTTATAGCTTAAATTATAGCTTTTTAAATTACTTTACACTTGTTATCCAATATTTCAACTAGTTTTTCTTAATATGTTGTAATATTTTTTTCAATTTTTTAATAAAAATATTAGCATTTGAACAAAATCATTGTTTAATTTTTGGTAATATTTGTATATTCCAAAATATTCTAAACATTAAAAAATGTATATAATCCCTGAAACATTTCACAATTTAAGAATATCATATTTTGCCATAATGATTAAAATAATTTGACATTCATCCGATAATTGTATATTCTCTAAACTATAGTTTGATGTTTTGGACAACCTGTAACAATTAAAATTCATTTTAAGCCTAAGAAACATTCATCCCTGTAAATTTTGACAATGTTTTTAAGATACTGATGTATGTTATTGTTATTTCAATTTATCGCTAGTTGAATTTGATCTATATTTTATGTAGTTCATTTGTTTTAAAACTGGGTGGGTAATGCCTACCTATTAGGATGTATGGCTACCATTATTAGGATATTTTTTTTAGTTGAATTTTTCAGTGTGGTTATTTGCAAACAAAGTGTGCATAAGGTGATTTTTTTTTAAATTTCAATTTTAGTGCATTATATAAGCAATTAATATATACTTATCATTTCATGTTAATAACTAGCTGAAATTTTATTAAAATATGATTTTGAACTTTTTTCAAATTGCTTTAATTTTTTTTTAAGCAAAACTTACATTAAATAAATTAATTTAATATTATTTAAAATGAAAATAGCTTTTGGACATCAATAAATGATATATATATGATAAAATATTTTTAAATTATATAATTTAATAGCTGTAAAGTTCATCACAATAAATAAACTATTCCATAATATGTCAAGCAACTTCAGCTGTCGAAAGTGAAGAGGTTATACATTTTTATTTTATACATTTAGTTTGTTTGTGTGTGTGTGTGTGTGTGTGTGTGTGCGCGCGCATTATTTTTCCCGGATACAGCTTTCAAACGTTAGTAAAATAAGCTATGCTGTCTCTTCAAACGTATTCCCATATCTCATCAGTTCAGAAAAAAAGATGGATAGGGTACAATCTACAGTATAGTAGACGATAGTAAGCGTACCCCCTCTGTACCTAGCACAGGTAGAAGCTAGAGAGAACGAGCAGTAAGAAAAACAAAAGTGTCACGCGATATTTCACTAAATAACCTCGGATAGACTACTGTTGTTAGCTGTTGGATATCTGCAAACATTGACCCGGCCCGTTCCAGCCAAAACCATAAAACTTCATATTTTAAACAGATATATATATATATTTCCTGTTAGATGATTATTTATATTTGCTCTAATAACCGAGTGGCAAATTTAACACAATTTCAATGCTATCCTATTTAATAAATAACAATTATTCACATCTCCTTCATTAATATCACATTATTTTAATTTGCTTCGTACGGAAAAACTATTTTTTTATTATTATTTAATTTTTATTATTTGTTTATCAACGAAGCTATTTTATAAAAAATGAATATAAATAAAACTGTTTAATATTAATAAGCTAGATTATTAGCCCATAAGAAATTTTACATCAAACAGACCTGCTTTCATGTGTTATAAAATAATTGAACCCATACAACTTCTCGAAAAGAAACAATGACTTCTCAAAAAGATTACAAAGAAGACATCCAGAATAGGTGAAGAAATATTTAAACAGAATATCATAAATCAATGAATAAATATCAATATCAACGAACATCATACTTTTCTTTCTTTTCAAAAAGACTCTTTACAAACAAAAATGTTTAGTAAAATGACTATTGAACATTAATATCTACCGATCATGCGCAAAGCTTGAAGTTCAGTTTTCTAACACAAAAGCCTTTTAAATTCGTAAAGTTTAAAAATAAAATCACAGTAAACTTTTCCGGCTTCATATATTTGACCTTCTGGAGGAGACAATAATTTTTTTTTAGATTATTTAATACACAGAGTTGCTTGTGCATGTCCTTGTATACTTGTTAAAGTAAGTATTTAATAGTAGATAAAACATATATGTTTATTTTGTGTGTATTATGTATGCAACAGCGATCCAAACAGTGAATAATATCCCGAATCCGAATTTTCGGTTTGAAATCCGAAAGATCTGGTAAACGGTTAGTACTAGCGCTTTAAAAAAATTTTCGACCCAATCTAAAATCAAACATTCCATCTGCTCTCGTTACCTACAATCGATTGGTAACATCGGAGTGTTCCCTAAGGCTTATTTGGGAGGTTCAATCGGATGTTTTTATTTAATCTTTGCAACCAATCGTCTGATTTTCAAAATTCAAACGGGTTATTTGCCTAGTAGGTTAAGGAAATTTTCAACATGCATGCTTGCATCAGGTACACTCTCGATCTACTAGATTACGGTTAAACGGAATGGCATATAACCACGTTAAACGGTATCATGATCGAGTACCATAATAATATTACATAATATTGTCCCATAAGAAAATAAGAATAATTTTTCTTCATTATTCTTAATCTTATTTTAAATTAATTTTTTTTTTTTAAATCTTAATTTTTCAGCGTTTTCTCACAAATTTATTGGTACCTGTTTAGAAATGAAGATAAATTTTTTTGTTTAAATCGTTTAATTTGGGTGGTTTTATTTATACACAATCATTTAAACAAAATGCTGAATTATGGTTTTTGAAAGAAAATTTTCCAATCGATAAAAATATTTTCTGAATAATACATGTTCTTAAATAATTAAATTCATTCAACCGTAATTTTTATAGGATTTAAATATTTTAAAGCAATTAATTTTATAAAATGTAAAATTAAGAATAATGATAATAAAATTAAATGGACATTAATTTGCTCTTTATGAAAAAATACATTGTATTCTTTTCCGTGTGTAAAGTTCTTTTACGTATTGAAGTATTAAACATTATTAATCCGAAAATATAAATACGAGTATAACACAATAATTATGTTGATGTAATAAAATTATAGTTAGGTAATAATAAAATATGGTATTTAAAGAAGTAGATTACAAAAAAAAAAAAAAATAGATTATAAAGTAATCTGAAAAAAAGACATTGAGTTTATAAGTGTCTATACGTATGATAATTACTCTGAGCATAATAATCGATATACGCTGAACGCGGGAAGCAAGAAATGTAAGTATAATCATGTCAGGTATGTTTGGGCTTCAGTAACGAACGGCTATATGTCAGGTATAGTTGTATTGTTTATTTATTTTATATTCAATAAATTGTTAATAATAATACGCCTATGTGTAATCCTTGATTTTGCCATCTTAAACACTGGCCTCAACAAATCTCTTTGAATATAGAAAAAATATTACGATGAATTGATTTAACCGAAGTTGTTTGCAGGCTTAAAAATTATTCTTTCTAAATAAATATATTTAAATAGACTGTAAATATAAGCCTCATAAAAACACAGCTTAAAGAAAAGAAACTATTAAAAAAACAAAAATGTACAAATGTAAAATTTATCTGATAAAAGAAAAAGGAAATTAAAATAGAGGTAACAACGAATAATATTACAGTATACAACGAATTTTTCACGTTCTTTCATTGGTTGACAATCGATTGTCTAAATAAAAACGACCACTTGTTGCTTTTTAAACGCCACGAATTCATCCTTATCTGATTATTTGCGCATGAACAAAAATCGAATATTTTATATTCTACAAATAAATGCCAATCTATGATTCTTTTTCATTTGTATTCTTTAGTATAATTTCTATTCTCATATTATTTCTTAACTTTGTTATTCTTTAATTCTGTTATCCTTATAATGATTCTTTTACGTAAAATTATAATCTTCAATGTTCAGTTTTAAATAAATATTATTATTTAAATTTTTTTATCTTAATTAAATAATAGTCAATTTTTTATAGTAATGGCTTATGTAATTTATACTTATGTAATGCATTACTTATGTAATACTTTATGTATTGAATATTTAGACACCCAAATTAGTTCATCTATTTACATTTTAAAAATTACCAATAAAATTTATCATTTTTAGTCAGATTTTTGCAATTTCAAGTGAACTGTTGCGAAATAAGATATATATTCTTAATGTAAAAATCCAATCCCAAACAAATATACAAGAAAGTTTTCAGCACTCTTATTCTATAGAAAAATCTAGTTATGACAAATCTACATATCATAAGGTACTTTTCTCACATAAAATTTTTAATGACAAAGCCCCATATTTTCAAACTGAAAAGACATGGGCTCTCATCTCATACTAACTATAACGTTCAGGTAGCAATACATAAATTTTATGTAATAGATGATGTATTAAAAAGATCGATTGTATTTAGTTTCTTAGGACATTATTCATATTATTTTACTAACCTTTATTTAAAATAATTATGTTTATTACCCATTTAACAAAGTTACTTTACGACAAATATAAAATATTTGTTTTTTCTTTCTGTTTAAAACAAAATATTTACCAAATATGTCTAAATTATGTATAACAATATGCATGTAAACAAAGGCTTTTGTAGATATAAGTCGATATAATTATCGAAACATTAATAAATATGTAAAAATAATAAATTAGATTAAAAAAAAAAAGAAGAAATTGGATAGATCAATGATATAATCATAATCATTGGTATTCTAAATCATTGTTATATCCGATAAAAAGATTAATAAATTTAAAAAAAAGGGAAATTAAAATAACTATTAAGAAACAAAAACCAAAATATTAATTAATCATACACACATCTATCTACAATAATTATGAAAAATGAAAAAAAAAAGCTGAACATGTGTTTCTTTTTTTTCTTACAGGCATTCTTTAAGAATACATCCTGAATCCTGAAGGGGAAGATAGCTGCCACATGACGATCCCGGAGGGCACACCACTCCCTCCTTTACCGGTTTTACCGGAGGTCGTCTTTTATCCTCTACAAAATAAAATAAAATAGGAAAAAAAAACGCTGTCATCAGTTTGGCCTCTATAAGGATGCCATCGAATGCAAATGTCTCGGCAGACATTTCCACCAGTGTATTTACACAACCTACTTTCGCCTTCGTATGGCCTCATCAAACCACGACCACCAACTATAACTTACAACTCTCAAACTATCAAATTAACAGATTCGCAGAATCGCGATCCCCGAACTTCCCTCTAACACCAAAGTTTTCTCACAAAAACTCTTCCTACACTTCCCATATCTGCGAGTAAATTCAACTAGATTATCCACTCTGATCATTATTTGATTGAGTCTTTACTGCAAAAAATACTGTCCTCATACTAACAAAACAAGTATTAATTTCAACGACGAAAATTTTATCCTACAATTCAATTCGTTCAAAGTTATCTTGATTTACTTAAACCTAAAAAAAAAAAAAAAAAAAAAAAACAGGTTCACAACTTTAATAAGCCTCTAATGAAAGCATACCTATATTTGCTCTGGTCCGATTTCGGACCAGATCGCAGCTCCATCACAGATTTCTCCAAAATTCCACCTCATCCTAACTGCAAATATCTAAGCTAAACGGGGCTCGATGCCAAAACGCCTACTTTGGCGAAGTAAGCACGCAAGCGGGCCCCTATCCACCTGGGTTGCTATTCTATCGAAACATTTGACGGTATCAGACTCCCTTAGCCACCCTCTGCAGTAAGGTAGTCAATGATGTTAAAGTTTAATATTTTTTCTATGTCGTAGGCGAATTGAAAAATCAGGCTTATTGTAAAGAGCCTACGACATTTTGTAATGCGCCAGTAAAATTAGAAAATTATTATCAGCCTGATATTTTTCAGGCTTATTGTAATGACCTCATACAACTTTAGGCTAATTAGAAAACTTGCAGTTGTTTGCACATTTTTCCTTCCATATCGGTGGATATTTGGAGGTATTTGCAGAGAAATTATAAATATAATATAATCAAACTTAACCTAGGCTCGCTAGGTTCGCTTCGTTCAGTTAGTGAACGAAGCTAGCGTAAGTCAAGTTGGTTGGATATATCTATAATTGTAAGCAATAATGCTTATATTTGATTTCTATTTCTTTTTAAGCGAACAATTGTACATTTTCTAATTAGCTTAAAGTTGTGCATGAGCTTATTACAATAAACCTGAAAAATAACAGGCTGATTATAAATTGCTAGATAATTTTCCAATTTGCCGGGCGCATTGCAAAATGACAGCTCTTTAGAATAAGCCTGATTTTTAAATTTGCCTGCCGCACCTACATTTCATCTTTTACTCGGGTGTCCGTTAGTCTTTAAAATCACCACTTCATACAGTCTACAAAGGCCACTTGATTATAACATAAAATGTACAGTGATATTAAATTTCACATCGCTGATATGACTAACATCCTGTGTTCTAAAAAAACTGCCTGTTATGAAAATAAAAAACTAGTTTAATTATTTTTTGTTCGTTTGTCATAATTATTCTCAGCAGATGTACTAGCCGGATCTAGAGTATTCCTGCTTCCTTTTGCTGTGCAAATCTTTCGCTAATATATATAAAGAACAATGAATTTTTCTAGAAAATCACAAGAGGGAAAAAATTGTTCCTTTTTTATCATATTGTGGAATCCCAACATTAAAATTTAAAACAGCTCAAGTTTTTAATAATTTTGTCTCTCGCTGGTTAAGACAATTAATATAATATCCTTTTGGTTAAGACAATTTAATATAAGTAACTTCCAGACCTAAGACCTGTTATTACCCAAAAATTGGTTGTAATTGGTTCAATCTGTGAAGCAAAAGATGAACAAACAAACATACATAATAGTTAATCAAATTACCACTCCTCCTTTTAATTTTTAAATAAGATTTACTACCAAATAACAAATTTTGAGAAGTATGATAAATTAAAAATAGTCAGCTGTTATATTGAACATATCATACTTTTCATAAATTATTATTTTGTAGAAAATTTTAACAGATTTTAAAAAAAAATTGTTCACTGAATAACAACTACGGTTAGTCTATCTATTTATAACCATACTAATAATTTATTATTATTTTACTATTATTTTTTTTTAAATTACATAAATAAGCAAAAAATAATAAAAAAATCAAGTTTTTTCAAGTAAAAAACCAAAAATTATATAATTAATTTAAATTTAGGTTTTAACATTTTCATTTCTAAATCTTGCTTTTCTAATTTTCATATAAACTTTTTGTTACGTATAGTTAGTTATCTGAATATTGATTTTAAATTATATTATTTAGCTGAACTTGATCCTGCTACTATAAAAAATAAGCTCGACTTTTTAATTATAAAATTTCTTAACCATACTGTTTGACTCCCTATTGAAAAAACTTAATTTATACAGCCATTTAGATTTATTATAAAAGAAAATATAGCAACGAAATTCCAACGTTTTACTAAATCGAAAGTTTTATCTGCGGATAGGATAAAAGAGAGTGAATAATTATTTACAATTAAGATAAATTTATGAAATACTTTAAATATAGATTTATTTCGAATGTCTTTTTACTGATTCAATTACGAGTATATAAAACTATGTTTCTTTATTTCATGATACCCTATTAACATTAACATACTGAAAATAAACACCTACATTGCAATTCTTAGATTTATCCTAAATAGAACATTTTTTCTGCTTCCCATTTTAATTCTGTATGTTTAAATGTTTTACTTATTACTTGTAATAACCGTAATTATCTTAAGTAATTACGTTTTGTAAATTACTAAAATTGTAGATATTAGTTTTAATTATACATTGTTAAAGAAAAGTATCCTTATATTTGGCGCAAGCGAAAAAATTACTTATAAATTTGTAAATTATATTTTTGTTTGTCAAAAAAATTTACAAACAGTTTAATTAAATAAATGTAACGATACGTAACAGGAAAAGTAAATTATACTTACACCGTCAGGTCTAATTCTAATATCTCTTCCAGCCGCTTGAAGTAGTGCTCTAAGTATACTAGTTGCTGTTCCTGTTTGTCTACTGGCAACCAAATGGACTGCCGTTTGATGTTTTGCCTAAAAAAAAAAAAATCATATTAATTTCTATTCAAATTTTTTCTTCAAGATATAAAATGATTTAACTACTCTTGTAAACCGAAAATTAAAAAAGAAAAAATTAAAAATTTGTAAATTATTTTGCTCATAAATAGAAGTGAAACCGAGATTTATTTGTATACAATTATGTAAATACTAACTAATGCGAACAAGAAGGCGACTGATATTCGTCAAAATCGTATTATTAGATAGATATTCTTACGATTTAATTATTCACACCGTTAATTAACAAACAAAAATTAAAATAAACTGAAAAAAAAGGACCCTGATAATTTTTTTCACAAATAAACAATAAGATCTAATTGGTAAAGAAAAACTGAAATATTAAAATCTAGTAAACAATTAGTAATAAGCAACATTTCTGTGCAGACCATCCTTAATCTTAAGCAAATCTCTTAACCAAATGGAGGTTTTCCACTCTTGTTAAAAAAAATTAGTAACCGTTAATTATAATTTTTATTTTACTTTACTATTAATTTTATTATTTTGTTTCAAAACAATATAAACAATAAAATTACTATTTCAAATTATTTTTTTAGTATATGAAAGAATATTCTTTCATAATTCTTTTGGAGAACCCAATTCATGGGAAATTTATTTCTCATTTTCCACAACAATACCACAATAATATTCAAATAATTAAATTCATAAAAAGAAAGCTTTTAAAATACACAATTTTCATTTTAATTTCTGGGAATTGTAGGTAATTTTAAATCGCTTAAAATGAAAACTAAACAAATATGTTAGATGAATATGAACAGCAGATGTAGTCCAGAAATACAGTAGATGGAAAATTAAGAAATACCAACGATAAAATAGAGCTTCATCCAAACTTAAATCGAAATTATTATTCTTACTCTATGCATTTAAATTTTAAACTCTATTCTTTAATGAAAAATTATTTACTATAATTACCTACAGTTCTCGGTGCGCAGTGAAAACCACAAAGGTCTGCATTATTAGATTTGATAAAGGTACAATATTTATACATATTAAAAATTGGCGGAAATCTATTTTAAGTCCGTCTACGAGTTCTACTAGATTGATTTGATTTTTTTTAAATTCTGCTCAGAGTGATAGAAGTTTCATCAAACCCCAAACTTGAAGTTTGGGGTTTGATGAAACTTCATCAAACCCCAAAGTTTGATCATGAAGTTTCATCAAACCCCAAACTTGAGTCTCTTCTGATAATTCCTCAAAAAATTCTTATTTATTACTTAAATGGTAAATGTTTTTAGCCGATTTTGTAAAATACATAACATTACTTTATAATAATAACGTTGCGGGGCAATTTATAACAGACACAGTGTTGAAGGTATTAAGACTCAAGATGAAATAAATGTTAAGGAAAGTTTGTAATAAGAAAGTTGGAATTTTGATTATTCGTAATAACCAAAAAATTGATTCGGTTTTCAAAATAAGTGAAAATTAATAATAAATATACTTCCATGAAGTTAGATAAGAAACCTAACAGTTACCCTAAATCCTACAGAATTCACCAATATCATCAAAAAAGTATTACCTTATCGAAAAAATGTACGGTAGTAAATGGAAAAAATGAGAGAATTTTGATTAAGTTAGAAAATGAGGTAGTAAGGAAGTGAAGAAATTTCAGTACTTAAGGAGCTTTAAAACTGATAACCTGACTTGCGTAGTAGAAATTTAAACGAGAATATCAAAAAGCAAACAGGCATTTAATGAGAAGGGAAGACTGCCGTGCAGAGAGTTAAACTTAACGTTATGGAAGAGATTAATGAAATGTTTTATTTGGAGTGTGATGATCTATGGAGCTGAAACATTGGGATGAGAAAGGCAGATAGAAAAAGAGTTGAGGCTTTTGAAATGTAAGTGTGGCGCAGAATGATAAATATCAGATGGCAAGACCATGTAACAAATTAAGAAGTAATAAGGAGAATAGGAGAGAACTGGAAAATGCTAAATGTAACTGAATATAAGAAAAGTAAATGACTAGAACATTGTACGAATGAATTCGACAGAAGACTTGTTGAATGAAAGAAAAGGAAGAGGAAATAAAATATTTCAAATGATGGATGAGATTACGGAAAAGAGAAAATAAGCGGAAACAAAGAGGTTAGCAAAGGATAGAACAAGGTGGAAAGCAGCAGCCGTGACAGGACTTGCCCTAATGGCAGAACACTATGAACAATCAAGAAAATAGGTTACCTACTAATAAATTAAAGATCAGATGTTTGTAGTTTCAAACCATTTTATTTTTTACGGAAATTTTCGATAAAAAATATAAATTTGATTAAAAAGATTTTGATGAAAGAAAAAAAATTTACCATGATTTTGTAGACTTGAATGTTAAGAAAGTAATAGAAAGAAAGCATAAAAAAAAATAAGGCAGCGCATAATGTACTGAACGATACTAATTGTTTGCCTTTGCTCTTACACCCACATCTTTTTCTTATTTACACTTTCAATTTTTTCTTCAATCCATCTCTTATTTCATTTTCAATTTTTTTTCTTAATATTTAAAAATAGTTTTTTCTTACTACATATAGAAAAAAAATCTACAAACTTTTCATACATTATAGTCCAACCATCTTTTTTTTCTGCTGAAGGTTTATACAGTATATATATATATATATATATCTTCTTTTTTATTGTAAATAATCTTCCTCACAGTTTCATATTTGGGAAATTTTTTTAAAATTTTAATTTCCAGTTCTTTTTTTACCAATATTTGGAAGAAAAGTACGGTATTACTACCAATCGTATGGAAGAGGTGTAAGTGAAAGTGAATCTTCTTTACGTTTTGAGATATGAAGATTACGAAAATACCCATTAACCTAAATTGGGGTTTCCTTATATATATATATATATACAGAGTGTATCAAAACTGCACGGCAATCTCTCGGAAACGGATTCTATATCTAAAAATA
>JAAAKQ030218985.1:0-11495 GCA_010016005.3 Zanna intricata | reverse complement strand
ATACACATCATCCTCATTCATCCTCTGAAGTAATACCTTACGGTGGTTCCGGAGGCTAAACAGATAAAGAAAGAAAGTTATTGACTGTGTATGTTTTGACTGTTATTCCTAGAAGTAGCTGTAGATGCCAAAAATAGTAAAAGTTATAGTAAATAGTAATAATAGCAGTAATAGTAATAGTAAAAGTGCAGAACATGAAACAATGAAGAGACTCAGATTATTAAAATAACTGAGATAAAAAACACCACTAGTAGAAGCGATATAGATAGGTTTTTCATGGTGTACACCTTAAATTATTTTTATATGGTTTATTAAAGGTCTTGGCTTTGCTTTATGTTAAAGAAACAAACTGGACAGAGTTAATTTTACCTTACTACAAGATATACTACAATCTATCGTCACACAATAGCAATAAGTGTTTAATAAAATGATAAGCTAATCATCATTATTAAATATTTATTATGCCTCACTCGAAGCTCACTCAATTTAAAATTATGGAGTTATGCAATCCGTAGATTATAATTATGGAATGAGCAACTTTTGTCAAATAGAATAGTTACTTAAGTTGGAAAAAAGTAGCTTACTCTATGAAACTAGAACAGAACTGTTATCATGTAATTCAACCATTAAAACTAATTAAACCATTAAGAACTATGAGTTATGAGGGAAGGCCTTAATATATCTCTATAGTAAGTTTTTAATAAATTACTTAATCCGTTTAAAGATCTGAACAATTTATTTTAAATAAAATTAAGTGATTTTCCTTTATAGAAAAAATATTACTCAATGGATGAATTTTAAACAATATTACTTAAAAAAAATTTAAGAAAACTTAAATTTTGTTCATTTTCATTTAGCAGTTACTTGAATCTGTACTTAGGTAATTTTCCTTAATGATTTTTAAATTATTATTTATTTTGTAATTATTTTATTTAACTAATCTCTTCAGACATTTAATTTAGTACTTCTTCTTGTGTTTATATTTTAAATATAGACATATTATTGATATGGATTTTACCCACATTTCTTTTTTATTTTATGATTAATTATGTACTTTGTGGTGCTGTTCTGATCAAGTTTTAATGTGGTTTGGACTGATACAAGCAGGCATGGATTTGTGATTATGTAGAATTATTGAAGAGTATTACAGTATAAATATACTCTTTTTTGTCTGTTCTTGTGAAAATGTTACATGATGTGTAATTACTGTTAGTTTTAGTGTATTGCTAAATAAATCAATATGTTTTTCTTACGTATAATAGGATAATATACTATATAGAAGATGACCAAACTACTTGATGTACAGATCATTCTTTTTCTGTCGTATGTTTTTTTTATTCTCAGATTCTTTTTTTTCCATAATTAGTTCTGTCGCTGAAGATCTGATCTCACTAGATCCTCGGCGCTGAGGTTGTCAAAATCATCTGTGGTATTATTTGATATGTTGGTTACTTTTAGATTGACTCAGGGACTGTGAGGAGATGTGCTTGTTAACTGTAACTGCTGATAATAGACATTTACAGTCGCAAATAGCTAGTCTTTTATAAAAAACTAGGTGTGGGGTTCGTGCTTCCGCAAACTCAGTTAGCTAATAGAGGACAACAAGTGGGACAAATTGAGAAGATGTCCGAAAGAAGCCTACAGCTGAATCAATAATCACTATTGTAAATGTCTGCCGAGGCATTTACATCAGTGGCATCCCAAACAAGACCTGGCTGATGACTGTGATATGTAATCAGTTAGAGGGTCAAGAAGACGACTCCCATTAAACCCCATCAGTGCTAGGAAGAGGAGGGGTGGTGTGGCGACTGGAATCATTACAAGGTTAATGTCTTCCCCTACAGGAGTTGGGTTGACTCAGGGATTCCATTTCCTGTCCGGTGAATGTACTAAACCTAATGACTAAAGTTTCTATCTGGTAAAACTCATCCTATTAATCCCTCATGAAAAAAAAGACTATATCGCATCAGAGAATGCGCATGCACTCTATTTTTAATGAAGTATTAACTGTTTTTCATTAAATTTTATTTTATTATTATCAAAAATATTTATATAAAGTACTATATCACCATAAGAATTGCTGGCCTCTGTGGTGCGAGTGGTAGCATCTCGGCCTTTCATCCGAAGGTCCCGGGTTCGAATCCTGGTCAGGCATAGCATTTTTCACATACACTACAATTCATTCATCTCATCCTCTGAAGATACACCTTAACGCTGGTTCCAGAGGTTAAAAAAGAAAAATTATATGAATTATTGAAATGAACTAAACACAAGAATTCTTAGTGGTAAATAAGGAATGAAGTGCTAAGGAAGTACATAAACATATGTAGCTTACACTGTTATTTATGAGTGCGCATTTTTAATGCTCTTATTTATTTTTAAGCTAGTGAGACTTGTGGGATAACTTTGCTGATTTCCTTTAAGTTTAATCATTTGCCCATGTTGATTCAATTTCTTTCTTCAATCTTTGTAATTTTGAGATACATTTTGCTAAATACTGTGCAGCATTTATGATTGTTATTTGTGTACTATCATTTAGAGAGTTTAATAATAATTTTTTAGTTTAATATTTTAAAAAAGGAAATGCCTCATTTTTTTTACATACAGTATAATTGAATATTTTATAATAATCTAACTTAATGTCTATTAAATTTATTGAAGCATGACAGTTAGGTTTTTTATAACATGCTTTTGGTTTTTGTAGCTTTTTTTTTATTAAATATTTTTTTAAATATTATGCAAATTATTTAAATTATCTGTTGCGGTTAAAAGGACAAATCCTTATCAAAACATATCTTTTTTAAATTTTTTTCTATATTACTGGTTTAACAGCTATGATCATTAGCTTAAATGGAAATTTGTAGCGTATGAAAAATCCTATGACTAACTGGATTTCGAACTCAGTGCCTCTGGATTAAAGATTGAGATGCTACCACTTGGCCATAGAAATTGACGAAATCGTTTTTGGGAAAATCATTCAAAATTTTACATTGATTTATTGTATCAGTACAAAAACTACTATAAAAAAATTTCTGAATCGATTAGGTAAAAAATTAACAACAATGATAGACTTAGTTACAGTTATCCCTCAGTAGTTTCCCTCTATAGAAATGTATCAAAATGTTCAGGAATTTCAGTAAAAACTTTTCTTAAATTTTTTAATTTCAATCTCAAAAATAAACCATATTTTTTGTTAACAATATTTGTAGAAAAACAGAGGGTTCATTTATTGTATCGATATGATAAAGAGGATCTGATGTATTTACATGTAGAGTTGCCAATTTAAAAAAAAATACTGTATTAGATAACAGATGGTCTCATCTCAGGCAACATTGTGCTGTCTTCTAAAGAATTGCCCTTAAAATAGTCTATCGAGAACAGAATGTTATGTTTAAAATAACAGTGAAATGAAGGAACAACAGATGATCATTATGGTTAATTGTATTGCAATTTTGTTTTCCATAAAAAAATTCATAGGAAAATAATTAAACCACATAAAAGTTTTCAAATATTTTTTATTAAAAAGATTATTTTTAATCTTTATCGGGGATCTCAATCTCAAATTATATAATTTAAAATTATATATCAAATGAATATAATTTGGAACATATATATAAAACTGAAAGATATTTAAAGAAATAAAAAAAGAATAAATAAATAAATAGTTCATGGACAATAGACCATATAATGTACAAATTATAATATTGCAGTTTTATTTTTTGCAATCGTTATCATTTTTATAATATATCGTTTATTAGATAAGTAAACAGTTACTACTATTAATATATAATTTGGAAATGAAACGGGTTATAATTTATTTTTATTTAAACTTGAGTTCAATATCACTTTGTTAAATCTAATATTTATACGTGTATTGGCTATTGGCAAAACACATGTTTCTCTTGAGGCTCTTAACTTGTTATTCACTTATACAAGCATTTAATAAAAATGCATGAAATAAAATAACACACCTTATTTAAAACAAAATATTACACACCATTATTATTATTATTATTATTTACTAGTTCAACTTAAATTAGTAGGATTGTAGGTATGTCAGATTATTATTTAATATTGCAAAATTAAAACACTAACATTTTTTTTTTGTTGTATAGGATATTAATGAAGTATTATACAGTACAGTTAACAAAGTGAAAAGCAGTGAAAAATATAGTAGAGAAAAAAAGATCAGGAAATACTCTCATCTCTCATCTCATAAACAATCTACTTTTTGGTTTGAATCAATACTTGTAGTGTATTGTATAAAACTTTTTTGAAAATTATTTTTGAAATATTAAATGACTGCCATTCTGGTTAGGATGTTGTACTTCAAAGTTTATTATACCAAAAGTTTGTTTTTCAGTAATGTTGAAAATGATATAACAAAACCCTATCCTTTCTGTTTAAAATGTTTGACTTGCTTTTCTTTTCCTGAGACTTGGAAGTGTCTCATACCAAAAAATTAATCATTTGGTAGCATTTGTAAAATTTAATTTTTCTATGTTTAAATATTAAAAAAAAATATATTTAATCATACATTATTAGCACTTGTACGTTGTATATGTACGTACATATAAAAATTATTTATTTTTGTGGAGAGTGAAATCTTACCCGATTTTTAAATCTGAATTTTTTTTTACCGTTTATATGTCATTATTTACACTAGGAAAAAAGTACCTCGAAATTGTTACATGGTTTATGTTTCATTATATAAGATTTGTTAATTTTGTTTGTCAATTGTAACTAAATAATAACGTTCATGTATTTAAATACTAACAAAAACAAAACTTTTACAACGAAAAGTTTCAAAATCCTGAACATTTTTAGCTGTTTTTCGAGTTAAGATTTTTTGATACAGTTCTAACCCCAATGTTTTCCTTTTTTATTCTCAAAACACAAATATAATTTTAAATAAATCATTCGTATCAAGAAGTATAAATCGTTGGTGCGCTGCGCGCAGCCCGCCCAGCGCACCAACATTCGTCCGTGATGCGCCAGTATCAGCTAAAATAAAAATCTGATGTGAAGACTACATGACAACCTTTTACGCCTATTAAATTACATATACAAATATTTTTAAGATGAAAAGTACATAACATTTTATTTCATTAATAACTTCTGATATATATATTATTGTTATAACTGAATTATTATTTATTGTAAAAAAAGTTTTTACAATCAGAGTAATAATTATTAGTAAATCAATATATTTAAATTTAAAAAAGGAGATGGTCGGATCTGAACGGATGTGCCTTCTCCTTTTAAGATCCAGATATTTCATTAGTTAAAATTTTATTTAGCTATAACTCTGAAACCAATGAAAATAAGTACCATTTATTTTCAATCAAAAGGTCTGTTGTAATGAAGAATTATAACGAAATTAAAAAAAAAACTAGAGTTAAGTTTACATTATAAAATGAAAAAAAAAAAAAAAAAAAAATTAAATTTTGTTAATTATCGAAATACTTTTTATTTTTAGTACTCTCATGAGTATTGCTTAAACTAAAAGCTTTCCGCTACTGCATCAAAAACCTTGAATACGTTAGAAGCGTAGATGAAACATATATTCCAGACTTTTGCCAAACCTCTAAATACATATATATATATATATCATATATATATATATATTTTGTAACGGAATTTTTACTCCCGTTTAGAAATTTATATTTTATTTTAAACCAAAATTTTAATTTTATTTTTGTTAACTTCTTTTCTTATTTTAATTGGAATATTATAATGACTTTCATAACATAATAAATTTTATTTTTCTTATTACAAGTGAATTTAAAAAAATCTTATTTACTTAAACTAGCACACAAATGAGACTTTTGATCTGATAATTTTATTATTTAATTCAATAAATATATGAGCCATTACTTTTTTCTCTATCTTTCGAAATGTTGCATATTCATATAATAGCACTCAGCGTAAATAATTTTAATAATTCCAATTTTTACGTTTGTTAAGTTTTACAGATGGTAACTCCCA
This sequence comes from Zanna intricata, assembly GCA_010016005.3. Classification (NCBI taxonomy): domain Eukaryota; kingdom Metazoa; phylum Arthropoda; class Insecta; order Hemiptera; family Fulgoridae; genus Zanna; species Zanna intricata. The sequence continues at coordinate 5,507 of JAAAKQ030218985.1, read as the reverse complement.
TGTAGGATTTCCTCGGGTGTACCTAGTTCTCATTTTTTAGCGATTTTAAAATTGTAATATATCAAGAATAGTTTAGGTAATTTTCTTTCATTGTTATTATTACAATATAATATAATATTATATAATCCTATATAATATATATTATATTCGAGGAATATAATATATATTATACGAGTGGAAAGTAAAGACCGCTGGGAATTTTCTCTCCTTAAGGTTGGTGAACCTGTTCATTCATGGCCACGCTAATAATGTATATACTGCATTGTTGTCTGTAAGTTGTCGTGTTGCTGTGTACGGTAATAATGTAATAAATAATGTCCAAAAATGTTGTGAAAGGTTTATCAATAACAGAATTAATGTGCACAATGAAGAACGTTCGGGGAGGCCCTCGATAAACACCGAAGTCTTGTTGAAATGCGTAGATGATGAAATCAGAAAAGATCGTCGCTCAACGATTTCTTACCTGGTACTTCTTTTTCGTGATTTATCAAGAGCTGTTATTGGTCGCATTGTTCATGATAATTTAGGCTTTGGAAAGATTTGTGCATGTTGGATACCGTATGTCTTAACGTAACGTCACAAAAAAAATCCGAATGGGATCTGCTTTGGAATTTTTGATGTGCCACACAGAAAAAGGTGATGAGTTTCTTATTTCAATTGTTAACAGGGATGAAACATGGATTTCTTATTACACGCCAAAGAGAAAATAGCAGTCATATGAATGGCGTCATCCTCAATCATCAACCAGACCGGCAACTTTCAAATCGCAGTCATTTAGACACAAACTGTTGGCCACAGTCTTTTCGAATCGTTTTGGCACACTGCTGCTTCATTTCATTCCACGTCGAACTACTATAAATGCAGAAGCCTACTGCTAAACTCTATGTAAGTTATGGTGCGCCATTCAAAACCGGATACGTGGGCGGCCGACCGATGGCTTTGTCCTGCTGCACAATGTTCTAAATGCACGTCCACATGTTGCGGGTCCGACACATGATTTACTAAGAACTTTTGGATGGGAAATTTACGATCACCCATCATATAGTCCAGACTTAGCTCTTTTTTATTACCATTTGTTTCGGTAATTGAAAGAATTTTTGAGTGGTAAGCTTTTAACGATGTTCTTGGGTACGACGTGGATGACGATGAACTTAAAAATGCTGTTTATCAGTGGCTAAATGGACTGGCGGCAGAAGAATACGACAAGGATATATTGAAGCCCGTGTATTGCTACGATAAATGTCCTAATTCATGTGGTGATTATATAGAGACGTATACGGTATGTAGTATAAGAGAAATAAAAAAATATTTATAAAGATTTCAGATTAACTTTTTTACATTGAAACGGTCTTTACTTAAGAAATAACCTCTCGTATAATATATTAATATGCATTACTTAATATTTAACATTTAATGAATATTATATAACCATATAGCCGTGTTGTTTTATGTAAGTCTACATAAGTTTGTGTTTATTTTATTTCAAGTTTGCCAGAACAGCAACCGAGTTGCAACGTAATTTTATAAAATAATACGTACTTGGTAAAAAATGAGAATAAAACTATTATTATTATTATAAACATCCTATCTTATTAAATTTGTTTTTCTTTTTTTAAAGTAAATAATTGAACCGTATATTTATTCTTGTCCAGTAAATGACCATACAATTTTAAGTTATATATTTTGAAATGGATTCTTTTTATAATTATTTATTTTTAAAAAGAAAAAAAATAGAAATAAAAGATAATCAACCGGTACAATGAAGGGAATACTTAAATAAAAAAGCAGAGACGATACATAAATGCATCATCATCGTCCATAGTTGAAAATTATTGTTTTATTAAATGAGAATTGTAACTCTAAAAAATGATTTATTGAAGTTTTACCATTTTAAAAATAATTTCAGCGTACAACTTACATAAATCGATTTATGGCCGTAAATTAAGCTACGGATTCATGTAAACCTAATTAATCAATTTTACTAATTAAAAAATTTAAGAACCTATTACTAAGCAGCAGTTAGTACTTCTTGTAATTAAAGATATTACAAAAGTTAATTTATTCGTACTTTATCCTTAAACTAAGCATAAAGTTCCATGTTTAATTCTTTAATTTATTTTTACCATTATTTGTTCATTAAGTCTTCATGGGAATTTAATTTTTAAGCCCGGGAGATAAGTCCTTAAATATTTCTCCATGGGACAATCCGTTAAACTTTTTTGTTTTTATCTTGTAACTTGATTTATTAATATATATTTTAATCGTGTTTCATTCTTAATATTCCACAAGTACAAGGATTATAAAACTCAATTAAATTACCTACCTTTTTTACTTTGTATTGTAGGTACAATTCAATATTTTCGTTCTTTGAAAGCCATTCAGTTTTTTTTTTGAGACTTGGTTAGATGTGTTTTGTTTGGAGTTTATTTTAATTAGTCGGACACCGATGGGAATGTCGCTTTTGACATTCGCATCGGTGACATCCTGGCTGAGGCTTGACTAGAAGACGTCATTGCCGAGGTACTGAAGATGACCTCGGGTAAAGCCCATAAGGGATAGATACGGGAGGGGGTTTTACCTCGGTACGGTACTTTGGTATGGGGCTGGCCAATATCTATATATTTGCTATATATAGAAGATAGCGACTACGATAAAAGAAGAAGCCCAGCAATCTCCCGACGGAAGAATGAAGAGACCTGCACTTTCCTTTGTGTTACCCTTTTCAGAGTTCAGAGATCTTTCCAAGGTTACGGCTAATTAAAATTCCAAATTAAAATTAAAATTCCATTTTTAATTCTTTAATAAATTAAAGAATTTAAAAAATAAATTAAAGAAGAAACGAATAAATGAATTTTTGTAATATCTTTAGTTACAAGAAGTACTAGCTGCTGCTTAGTAATAGGTTCTTAAATTTTTTAATTAGTAGTTTAGGCGACCGAAAATGCTACGTGGAGGGTGTCTTATCCTATGCTATCAGGATGTACTTTGTATCTTTTATTCATTACTTTAAAAAAATAACTGCTCTTCTTTATTAAGGCAGTTTGCTACACTAATTAGTCTTAATTTTATCAAAATCAAAACTATAATTTTTATAGTAATTAATATTAATCCTGACACGATTAGTTGTGTTATAATTTTGTTAGTAAATTATTTGTTTCGAAATCATTTTGCATGATGTCGGGTCCCTGACTGTATACAAATCTCTGAGTATGGAATTTTGTCGGTTTCCAGGAACAACACAGAATGTAAGGAAAAGGCCTTACGCTGTCCTTGATGAACTACGTGATTAGCAGGACGAGAAATCAGATAACCCAAACCAGGGCAGGAGTCTTTTTATTATTATTGGGTGTTCAGTGTAAATTTTTTTCTTAAGAGATGTCTGGTTGGATATGATACCCAGGAATGAAAACACCGAAAGACTTCAATAGGGAGAAGGTAAGACATCCTTTTTGTTCTACTGTTTTAGATGGTGTGCAGGATTATCATCGATTGAAGACAATGGGTGCATCAAGTCGGATGGCGAGTTAAGAAGGCAAGATCCCTTTATGTTGATTTAAATAAATGAAACCAATAAATAATCGACCGGGGATGTCACATTGTTTAAGCTGCCTTTTTTCACTTTTGAAACTTTTGAGGTTTGTTGTCATCATTGAGGTACATTCATTTATCCATTTCTGTCTAGTGTTAGGGCAATGTTCCTTTTCTTTTGTTTCAGGTGCTACAGACTGATTACAGTGATATCACTGTGTCAGTGTAATTTTTTTCACGTGTGCGAGGAAAATGAACGGTTTTTGTTTCTTGTTTCTCGTCGTATACGGCATACACAAGCCAATCGCTACACGCTCGTGTACGCGAATGTTTTACTTACACAAATTTTAAGTCACCTTGCATCCTCATCCTATTTAAAGAAGATGATGAAGACCGCCAGAAGATAGCGACTACGATAAAAGAAGCCCAGCAATCGCCCGACGGAAGAATGAAGAGACCTGCACTTTCCTTTGTGTTGCCCTTTTCAGAGTTCAGAGATTTTTCCAAGATTACGGCTAATTATCTACAACCGAAAATATGGAAAGACAGGCCAAAGAAGAAAGAAGAAGGAGTGACAACTCGCATTATCGAACCCGGTCCAGCCGTGACCTGACCGATGAAAGGCGAGAATTAAGAATTGTCAATAAAATCTAACTTCACCAACCATTCTTCTTTCATCCACCTTACGATTTTGGCCTATTGTTAGCACATATGACTCCCAACGGCGAAGGGAGTGCATTGCATCCTCCAACAACTAGGGTTCAATCAGGCACATTCCTGCTAAACTAAGAGGCATTAGCACTAACAGGCCTTCATTGGACGGACTGAAGAGGAATAGTGACGGGAGATAGACGCATCTATATCGCTAATAGCCGGCCTCCGTGGCTCAACGTCTCGGCCTTTCATCCGGAGGTCCCAGGTTCGAATCCCGGTTCAAGCATTGCATTTTCACACATGATACAAATCATTCATCTTCATCCTCTGATGTAATACCTAACGGTGATTCCGAAGGTTAAAAAAAAAAAAAAACTGCATCGCTAGTTGTCCAAGTAATGATTTCCATATTAATTTTTAAGGAGCAGAAGATAATCCATAATTCGACCATAAATAAAACAAATATATAACTGACATTAAACAAACAAATGCTTGCCCGATAATAAGAAAAATATAGCAGCAAAGGACTATCGTCCAGGTTCTGCTATTAGTAGTGCGATATGTATTTCTCGCTATCCTTGCCGTTCAGTTCCTTTCCAAGGAACAAAACATTCTCTCTAGATCAAAATATTTGTTGATTAAATATTTATATTTATTTAGACTTAAGTTACTCAGTAAGATGGCTTGATTACTAGGGACAGGAAGCAGCAAGGTTATCCGAGGCCATCTAAGAATCGTCATCTACACAGTGCACAAAACTCCACCATCATTCCTGACGGATTTAAACCTGTAGCTATTAGAAGTATGATTTCAGTTGACAAGACTTCGGCTGACTCAGATAATTTTTTTTTTTTCCTATTATTATCAAAAGTAAATTTCAAAAATATAATTTCATTACTAGTATTACTGCAATCCTAAGAAGAGGATAATCCGCTCAACCACCAGAGACTAGCCACAACTTAATCTTTTATTAATCTAATCTTTTTTTAAATTCAAACTTAAGAAATTGTATAATTTTTTAAAAAAATATTGAAATTCATAATTTGATTTTACATTTATAATTATTATATATTTTTTTTATTTTATTTTTTTTTATTCAATAAGCTTATAATATTTTATAACATCAGCATAAGTTTTTTTTTTTTTTTTTTTTTTTTTTTTGTGAAAAATTTATATCTCGAATTCTATCATATTTATCACTGTGATTTTGTGTTAAATGTAATTATTATTGTATTATTATTATTATTATTTTTTTTTTTTTTTTTTTTTTGTTTAACCTCCGGAATCACCTTTAAGGTATATCTTCAGAGGATGAGATGAATGAA
>JAAAKQ030218974.1:0-11495 GCA_010016005.3 Zanna intricata | reverse complement strand
AACCCTCTTTGATCATAAGTGGGAAGTGTGCATTTTCCCCACACAAGATCAAAATCACCTTAAAATAGAAAAAAAAAACAAAAAAAATTGCCCACAACTTTTGTTAAATTATGGGTAGAGTTTGGAAATCAGGAATTTCCTTTGGTGTATTGAGTGACATTCCTGACTAGTTCAGTGTATGAATACGTGAAAAATTTTAATATGTGAGACTGGAGACTTAAGATTTGTGCCGTTTGTGATGTTTGAAGTATATAGTAATATATTAAGATATATGAACTTTTAAAGTTATCCATACTCTTGTCTGCAATATTGGAAATTGAAGGCATGAAGACTTTGAAGGATTGCTCAAACCTGTGTACTAGTGCAGCTGTAAAGTATAAACTTATGAAGACTAAAAAGTATGAAATAAAAAATATATTAAAAAACTTTTTAAAAACCACTCTTATATTACATGCACTGAATAGCAGAAAATAAAAAATACATTACAAAAAAAAAAGTAAAACACCATTCTCAAATTAAATATACTAAAAGATAAAAATAATTTTAGAGCAGTATCTCAGAATGGATTTGACAACAAGGTTTGATGGTGATACATTATGTGAAAGTCATAGCTTCAAATTAAAATCTGATGTTTTTACCAATTTTTTTCATATGTGTGATGAATGGCCTAAAGAGTAGGACGCTCAAAGTACAAACTTTGCTCCCCACTCTTTAGGTCATTCATCACACATATGAAAAAATTGGCAAAATATGACATTTTTAATTTGAAGCTATGTCTTTCACATAATCTTACATATCACTTTCAAAGCTTGTTGTCAAATCCATTCTAAAATACCATCCTGAAATTATTTTTTACCTTTTAGTGCGTTCAATTTAAGAATGATGTTTTAATTATTTGGATAATATATTAAATAAAAAGCAACAATATTAAAATATTTATTAAGTTTTTAATAAAATAATACATTTATTATTTTTTTTCAAAACAATTTTAACAATTTTTTATTGTAAACAGTTATTATAATTTTTGTTGGAAATAAAAAAAAATTGCAACAAGTAAAGAATTTCCAGAAAATACTGAATGTTATTTCAATATAATATATATTTTTCTCTTCAGTATTTTCCATTTGATGTGTTACTGTGAAAACGAATAGCTTTTGTTGAAAAAACCTACTATGTATACATGTACAAGAATTCTGTTAACAAAAATCTTCTTGTAAAGTCAACAACATTGTTTTTATTTACTTCTGCTGAAAGTTGAATAAAAATATAATTTTTATCAATGTAGCACTAGTTTAGATAAGCAAAAATTAATGAAAAGAATAGTAGTCATAAATATTATAAAAAACAAAAATTTCAGAAATTATATGGAATTTTATGAAATTAATGAGATCCTTTCCACTTGTTTAATTATAAGATTCTGTCTTTTAGATTTTGCTACATTTTATCAATTGCTTACATTAATTCTATACCTAACCTTAATTAGAAACAACATCCTTTCAGTAAAAAATCATAAAAAATGCAATATTTTCTTGAATAACTGTGTCACATTCAAAAAAAAGAAAATTATATATATATATATTGTTATGTTGTTAATATTGCAATATATTTCATTGTTACATTATTATTGTTGTTATATTGTTAATAATTATATATATATATTTATATATATATAAATACACACTGGAAAATTCACCAGTTCAGAAATATTTTGTAACGATTACTCTAAATACTAAATTGAAATGTAGAGATTGAATCTGTACTTGCCTACAGATTCAAGGGATATATAAAGACACTACACACATACACACAATAGAATAAAATTTTGCAAATCGCCTCATGGAAATCAGACACATAGAAGAAATACATGCATTATATTAGTGTGTATATTATTTCTAGACAAATATGTGTATTGTAAATAATATGTTAGGATACTAGTAAATATTAAAATTTTATACGTAGCAGGTAGAAAATTAAAATATCAACAGCTCAGAACAATATACCAATATAGTACAATTTGATAAAACAAGACATTAAGATAAGATAGAGTACTAGATTTTGATTCCAAACTTAAAAAGTTTTTTAGCTTTTTAAGTTAAGAAACCAAGGATACATGTCATTAACAATGGTGTTCAGATAGGGAACACTATATTCCATTAGCAGAAGGAAGTATTTTTCTGCTTACAGTCTCTAATATAAGAAACTTTTTGACTTGACACAGAAAGACTCAAAATAAATTTTGACATATTCTGAAAAATGGATAAAATTGAAGTTCAAGTAGTTTACTCAAAGACTACAGACAACTTTATTTGAAAAGATTTGCCACAACAGACACTCAAAAAGAACTAGATTTCACTTTAAAAGATTCTTCCCTTTATTTTCAACAGTAAAAAAGTGGATTGCTAAATTTAAATATGGTGGTACATCTGTTTAAGATGATGAACACTCAGAATGCTCAAAAACTGACATGACCAATGAAATCATCATAAAATTTAACAATGCTGTATTAAATGATCACAAGCTGAAGGTACACAGACTTTCTGACATTGTAACTTTTTCTTTTTTCTGTTTAGCCTCTGGAACCCTGTAAGGTATTACTTCAGAGGATGAATGAGGATGATATTTATGAATGTAAATGAAATGTAATCTTGTATAGTCTCAGGTCGACGATTCTTAAGATGTGTGGTTAACTGAAACCCAACCACCAAAGAACACCAGTATCCACAATCTAGTATTCAAGATCCATATAAAAGTAACTGTCTTTACTATGATTTGAACCTCAGAACTCTTGACTTCAAAGTCAGCTATTTGCGATGACAAGTTCACCACTAGACCGACCCGCTGAATTAGATGTTACATAGCAAACATCTCAATAGACCACGTTCAGTACTACATTTTGTATACAAAATAAAAGTATATGAAAAAGCTTTTTACTCAAGATTTCTGTGTTTAACAGTCAACCAAAAATGCATTCAATTAAACATTTCTTAAGGATGTTTAGACTTACTTGAACCCAATTCTGCTGAGTTTTTTCAACACTTGATAACAATAGATGAAACTTGGATTCACTATTACATAGAGACCAAATTGCACTCCAAACAGTGATTGGGAGCAGATGAATGTGCACCAAAGGAGGCAAGAATGGTTCCATTCACACGAAAAATCATGGCTCTGAATTTTTTTTTTCTCATGATGTGTTGCTCATAGACTACAAGGAAAAACACAGAACTATTACCAAGAAGTAATACACTTCACTACTGAACCAATTGAAAGATAAATGTCCATATCTGGCCAAAAAGAAAGTGCTCTTTCTCATTGACAATTCATCTCCATACAAATTGAGTAGATCATGGAGGCTGCACCTCAAAACTCCATCACCTAAGCTTCGATGTGCTTCCACAACTACCGTATTTACTAGATTTAGCTCCCAATGATTACTTCCTCCTCCAAAACTTGAATAAATAGAAGAAATGACACACTGGATAACATTGAAAAAAATTTTATAAAAAATCTTGTTTTCTCCAGGCCAAGAACTTTCAAAATACCCCTCATATCATTAGTGTTTCTATATAGATACAAGTCTACATATCTCTATACACTATATTTATAAATATATGTGTACTTCTTGGAATTCATTGGAAATAATTGTAAGAACAAGTTTCATTATTTTAAAACCGATTATCATTAAATATATATTTTTAAATATATTTACAGTGAAAGTTAATAAATATCTTTAATTTTATTTTAGTAAATACTACAATTCAGACTGATGAAGAAATATTAAAGAAAAATAGGCATAAAGATCTTATTCATGAAACAGTCGCAGTTGGAATGATGTTTGCATCAAAAGCTTTTGTTCAACTCCTTGCTAATCCTATTGTTGGACCTCTAACCCACAGGTAATAAGACTAATTTTTGTTTTTATTTTTATCTGTGTTTTTGTTTTTATTAATATTTTTAAATAAGTGATATTAAAAGTAAAGTGATTTAAATATAATCTGTATTGTTACCAGTCAGTTTAAACTGAAATTAAATTTAATTTTTTTCATTTCATTTTATCTTACCTAATTAGTTTTGTGAATTCGTTCAATCCACTGTAAACTTTTTTACATTTGTTTTCTTATGTTATAAAATTTTTAAATGATTGTTCATTTAAAAATGATGCCAAAAATTAATTTCATTCTTCATATCCTAAATAATTTATTTGCCCGGCTAAGAAATCAATCCAAATAAACAATTTAATTTTCTACTTTATTACAATCATTGACAACATATAATGTCACCTTTATTCATTGTTTTAAACTTTATAAAGTGATTGAATAAGATAATCATTTTAAATAAAACGCTTATACACAAATCTCTGATGAAATTTTTTAACAATTTTAATGAAACTTTAGAGAAATATATTTTATTTTTGTTCACACTTTTCAGCCTTTTTTCTCATATATTATTAAGTTTCCCATAAATTTAACTAATATGTAATTCATAAATTAAGTTTTTTTATTGATCAATATAAACACTGCTTATAATATACAAGCCATCCTGTAAGTGTAGTATTCAGCTTGTGAGGCAAAGGGTCCTGGGTTCAAATTGTAACACTTATTTATACAATCTAATGCTTAGATAAATTGAATCGCTGGATTAACATTGAAAAAAATTTTATAAAAAATCTTGTTTTCTCCAGGTCAATAACTTTCAAAATACCCCTCATAAGTGTCATAAATTGTGTTCATAAATAGTACAATTAGTGTTCATAAATCAACTTAATGAATACAGTTTTGTGTTTTAAAAAAAAGAAATAATAATAATAATAATAAAATTTACTTTGTAAATAGATGTGCAATAAATATGTTTACTTTGAAATAAACAGATCTTTTTAATTATTATGTAAAGCCACTTCATCAATAGTATTGTGGGGTGATGTTATTGCTGGCATTTGCTTTGAGGTGTTTAAGAAAACCATTTTGTATTCAGTCAAGTACGTATATTAATCTCTGTTGAGCTTGTTTATTTAATTGTTTTGTTTTTTCTGCAGACCTACTTATTGATCTTGGTATGGATCAATCGCTTCAAACATTTACACCAATGACAATATCGTGTTGCCAATTTATTTCTCTTATTTTGTCATATTTAATATCTTTTTAAATGTCATAATGTTTTAATGTGTTGAATTTACAGCTTTACATGTTATCTGTAAAATTTTTCAAATTATGATTAAATAGTTCTTGTTTGATTGTTGTATCACCATTGATCGTGATTTACCATCATGTTTCAAATGGTAATTTTGACAAGAAAATCATTACTTTGTAAGTGGTATTATTCATGATGTCGTATTTAGTATTCATAAGTGTTGTATTTTAACAACAGTTATGTTGTATATATATCAACAAAGTGGATAATGGTATTTATTTAACAGTATAATACTTAACATTTAAAACCTTAGTGCAAGGCTGGGTGCGAGGCATCCAGCTATTTGCAAGTTATTTTCTCTGAGTATTTTATGAATGTAAAATAACTTAATGTACCGTAACATATCATAACCTTGAAATTTATAGTATTTATACTTTAAAGTATTATATTTAAAATTATATATTTTAATAGTTTTTTGTGCATATTTTAATAAAAGATGCTTATTTTTACATTACTGCAGTTCAAAACATCCACCATTGATCAGCAAAAAAATGTTAAATTTTGCATTTTACTACAAAAATATCAGCAGAGATATTAGTATTGTTTGCAAAGCATCTAATAAACCAGCAATTAAAAAAACACAAGTTTATAAGTAGTACAAGCATTGCTGTCACAGTCTAATGATGTTTGTAATGTTCATAGTGGGTGTTTTTACCTAAGAAAATGATGAAAATATTGAGCATTTCAGAAGTTAACAAAGAAAATCTGTTGAAGAAATAGCAACAGAAGTTAAAATGTGAGTTGGAAATTCCCTTATGAAGTTTCCATAAGAAAATTTGAACTTTTGTTATTGATTACGCATTGATCAGGAAAGCCTGATCTTCCTCAATACATTTTTCCAATAATATTGTCTGTAGATTAGAAAAAAACACATATTACTCTACAAGGAACTTCATCACCATGGCCGATCAAGATAAAAATTTTATGAACAGTATAATCGTAGGCGATTGTGCTTTTCTGATCTGAAAACAAAACAGTGTTATAGTCATCACACATCATCAAGTTTTGATGATGAGTGTGATATTTCACCACTATGGGGAAATAACTGAAGAGGTTTAAAGACTGGGTTCTAGGAATGTTTCCAAAAAATTTATGAACACCAGTAAAAGTGTGCAGCTGCCAAAGAAAAAACTGGAAGAATTGTAATGCAAGTTAGATAAATTAAAAAGTATAAAATGGGTAATTTTTTGTAAATATTTCAGCATAGAAAAAAACGAATGTATAAGATAGTTTTAAAAACTACCTTATACTTTTTGTGTAGATTTAACTACTTTGTGTAGAAAAACAATTGTTTTAAACTGCAGCATGTATTTGATTGTTTTTCTTTTTAAATTAATAGAAACATATGGATAAATCTACTAATTATTCATTCTTTAATACACAAAGAGTTACCAGTCACTGTAAACAAATTGTATTTTACTACCTTTAATTATGAAATCCATACTGCATTATTGAAACCTCTATGTTTTTGTATTATTTATTACAATGCATAATTCCCTACAATTGTTTTCAAGGGAAATATGAGAGAACTGAGAAATAAATGAGTGCAGACTAATGATGTATTGTTCACAGAACCTATTCACTGTACTACGTCACTTGTTACTATCAAATTGTGTTGTATATCAGACATAGAACAAACCAAAATGTGAACTAATGTTTTATTTAATTACACTAACTGCTACATGATGATAATAATATCAAAATTCTGTTGTTACAAGCAATATTTAACATTTTTCACGCAATATTAACTATTAATAATAATAGTAATTTTTTTTTTTATTTATTCACTACAACAGAACAGCTACTTGATATATTGTACATTTATAACAAAACATTAATAATGTACACATAATGTTACATATACGAATTATGAAGAACATATACATAGGTAACAACAAACCTAAGTAACATGGATGTATGCATAACATGATAATAATATAAATAATAATAATAATCCAAAACATAACAAATATGATTTTCATATTATTATATGATGTTCAAAATAGATGATAAAAAAATTAAACAATTTCTGACAATAATTTGAAAAATTAAAACAAATTCAAGCAATAATGAAAGTCTCAATCTTAGTCTTAGAGTCTTCTCAATTTTAGAGTCTCAATCTCCTATATGATTTTATAAGATAGTTTACATAATTATTTTAAATTAATGTAGAATAATAATTATTTTATTTTATTTATTTATTTGGTATAGCAGAACCATCACTTAATCCTTGCTTTATTCTGTAAATAACTGAGCAACCTTTGTATACTATACATGATCACAAAATACTAATCATGTACACATAAGAGTTACATATATAAATCAATAACAATATATACATAATTAACAATACACATAACTAACATAGATCTATGCATAACATGATAATTACAATAATAATAATACAAAAATAACAAATATAATTTTCATATTATTATATGTTGTCCAAAAATAGATTATAAGTAGAATTAAAAAATTTCTTTAAAAAAAATGAATTTCAAAAATAAAAATAAAAATTTGAAAAATAATAATAATGCCCTGAGCTAGATAATCCCCAAGTCCGGAACATACCATCTACGTTCCACGTCCAGGGCGGAAACAGCTGCAAATATGTACTATTTCATTATGCTGACTAACGAGGCTCCAAGTATTCATTCCCTTGGAGATGGAATTTGATCAGCCTAATTCCACCTACAGGCAATATAACAAGGACTAGATTTATTAGCCACCTGCAGGTATGAAAATTCAAACTGATAAGGATATGGACTTACACCACCTTTAGAGCTGGTGATGTAGCAGCAAGGATCAAAGTGATTGCAGGTGTAACATAGATCCTTCCGCTGTCCACATGCCCCCTGCGATGGCAAGCATACATGTAGTAAGGTGCCCATGTATGTTGGTGCATGGGAGCCCTGTAAACCTCAGTGTATAGGGGCCTAGTACCAGTGTAGGGATTGCGCATCTGTTCTCTGTCAGAACATATGTGCCGGTTCCACCAGAGTACCAGACCGGATCTCCAGAGTACCAGACTGGAGTGAGGGTGTACCCCAGTGGCTAATCTTGCTAAAGAAGGGAAAAATATAAAATGGAATGTGAACAATGAAACATTTCAACAAACAAATGTTCTCCATTTCGCCTCAGGTGAAACGTTCAGGTGTCAATGTTTTGGCCACAGCACTGTTTGGTGCAAATGGCTACAAATATGCATGTATGGAAAGGAAATCCATGAAGGAGAAACCATGCAAGGATCCTCCTTCATGCGTTAACTGCAAAAAACAGCATTCATATAGACTAAGAAACTGTCCTCCTAACAAAGACGAGGTAGATGTACAGGAAGTGAAAACCCTGCAGAAGTTCAGCTCCTTCAAAGCAAAGAAGATTGTAAGCGCACACAAGCCTAAAGCAACAAGTTCAGCAAGCAACAAGACTGCAACTACAGTTCCTGCTTCAACTTCTGTTGATTCAGAGCGGCTTCTGACTAACTGGTGCCCACACTGCCTTTCATGATTGAAAGAATTATAGATAACAGAATGAAGTCTCTTAATCAAAAGGAATTTGCAAAACCGTTGATAAAGTACAGCCTCCAGAGAAAAAACCGTCTAAAGACCGAAGTTTTTCTGAGCAGAAGAAGCCAGGAACCTCTAAACCAGAGGCTCCAGTGAGTCGACACAAGATATTAGATGACAGTGCAAAGAAAGTGGTTGCTTCAAAGACTTCTGAGGCGGTTTTCAAGCCTCTTACAATTGGAATGGTTTCTAAGCCACAGAGACCACCCAAAACCACACAGAAAGGACCTGTTTTCCCTCTGCCGGAGGTGGTTACTGGTGTGGCTTCTGCTGCAGGAGTCTCCCAGATTCCCGCCCCTTCATCGGCGCCTCAACCAGGCGTCAATGTCTATCCATTGTCGTCCATGGCTTCGATGGCCTCCGACTCGGAGACCAAGAGCTATATGGGTGATGACATATCTGCCAAACATGAAGCTATTCGGTCGGCAGACAGAGAAGCAGAGGAAGAAAGGATGGCCTTTTTTCTTCTAGGCAATAAATTAATTTATAATAAGCGATTCGATAATTCAATGGATGTTTGTCAAACATCCATGATCTCCAACGCTTGTTACATAATGTAGACCCAATTTGTATATGCTTGCAAGAAACATATTTCCGCCGAAATGAAAATTTCTATTTAAGAAGGTATAATAGCTTTCGGCGAGATCAATTGCCAAATGTAAGAGTTTGAGGTGGAGTAGCTACATTAACATCGAATAGAGCTACCACTGAAGTGGTTGAAGTAAGTATAAATCTGCAAGTGGTCGCAGTCAGAATGAAGCTTCCGCTCCAAATCACCATCTGCAGTGTATATTTACCGAATTTTGACTGGAATTAGGATGACATAACATAACTAATTGCTCAGCTTCCCCAACTAATACTACTACTGGTTGGTAATTTTAATGCACTAAATTCTCTCTGGGGGTCGGATCAAGTAGATCCATGTGGAAGAGAATTGGAAAAGTTCCTATTAAATTCTGATTTAATTATCTTAAATGATTGTTCAGGAACTTTTTTAAGTACCAGAGATGGATCGATGTCCTGTATGGACATCGATCCAATGTATCACAAAGGCTGTTGCTAAAGTTAAGTGGGATATACTTTCACATATTTTATATAAATCTAACTAATATTTGATATTTCTCATGTACTCATGATCCAATACAGAATACTTACAGGCACAAACTTTAAGAAATGTCCTATAAAATCAGGTTTGTAATAATCTCCATGTTTGAAAGATAAATTTAATATTTAAAGATTAAATGTCTATTTCATTTGTGGTCACTTTTAGATTGAGTTTTCAGTCCACAGCTTGTGATTATCTTGTTCAAATAAATTACTAAAAACCCTCATTTTATTTTTTTCAGAATTGGATACAGCATACCAATGTTCACTGGGTTCATAATTATGTTCATTTCTACTTTGAGTGAGTATTGTATTTTAAAAACATGTACATTGTACATGTATTTTTAAAACCTGTAAAAAATATATTTATATATTTGTTGTTAAAAGGAATTTAAGTAAAAATAATTTTGCAATTCTGAGAATGAATGGTACTTGTTTTGAAAAGAGTTTGTTGTTCTTGATAAGTTCAGGCTTGCCTGGAGTCTTGTCCCAGGAGCTGAATTCAGCTAGCATATCGCTGGGATGTATTAATGGCTGTAAATTAGAGCATTTTTTTGGGTGGGGTGTGATTTTCCTAAAATACTTTTTGGAAATATTATTTTTTATTGTTAACAAATGTGCCTAAAAAAAATAAGACCTTAAGCAAAATCTCAAGATACTGAGTATGACCTTGCTCTAAAGCCTTAACCTTTTAAGTTGAAAATTTAATGGTGTCAATTTCCCATAAACAGACATAATCTAACCAAGTCTGGTCAAAATTGGTAGAGTAGTTCTGGAGATATAAGATGTGAAAAACCAAACACACACATACACACATGAGCGCATGCGTACATGTAAAAATTTCCAGATTTTGTGTTTTTTTGGTTACTTAGGTGTCAAAACATAAAAATCCAGTGATGCTCAAATTGAACCGATTACAATATTTTTCCTTTTAAAGCTATAACAATAATATAGCACTAGTCAGGAAACTAAAGAATTGTAAAAAAAAAAAAAAGGAACAAGATTTTTATTTCTTGTGTTGTATTTTACATGACAGTTTATTGAGAAATTATTGCAAGTTGACAAGTATTCTAGGTTCACTACCTTTCATTTCCCTAATTATAGTGTCTGGTAAGCTATTATTGTAACATAGGAGTGGCTTACCTTAAAGTCACTCCTATCCCTCAGGAAAGTATGCTTTACTTTCCTGAACTTTGACTAGCAACTGGGAATATTAAATGATGAATGCATACAATTTTTTCCATTGTTCAACATACAGCATTTTAATTATAAAATGACAGCAGCTAAACTTAAAAAGGAACTGTTGGTATTACATTTTCCAGGTTCAATACTAACATATAATCAAGAAATTCTTAACTATAGCCAGGAAACTGTGTCAATGCAAAAAGAGCACAAGATTTGATGGATTCCTTCAGTGAAATATTGATTTCTTGATGTTCATATGTCATACTATTATTCTACATAGGTCATCAGTTAAGCAATAACTTTAGTGTTCATGATGGACAAACTTGTATAAAATATTAGAAATTAAAAAATTGAAAATTAAAACAAATTTTCAATACAAAGAATATTTTTATTCATGTTAAAAGATTGTTAATAGTACAAAGATTATTATCATCAATTTTTTTTTTGTCTTCA
>JAAAKQ030218952.1:0-11495 GCA_010016005.3 Zanna intricata | reverse complement strand
TTTTTACTGCATGTCGCTTTGTTTTTAATACGCACCTTATTGAAATCGGAAAGTTCAATATGACTCACCCTGTATTATGCTAAAAATTTTTATTAAAGTTTTTAATGTGTAATCAAATTTAAGTTTTAATCAACTGATGATGAGAAAATTCCTCAAAAATGTTTTTGATTTATGAAAAAGAAAAATAAGATCAAAGTAAGAGCTCTTATTGATTCTGTACTTTGATGAATAGTGCTGAATTTTGTATATGCTTTTGTTATTAATTGGTACAGAGGGAGATATGGTCAATAAAAGAATTTATTTTACTAAATTAATGTATATATACATATATATGTGTGTATATATAAACACACAAACACATCTTCCATTATTTCAATATCTCTTGACTGTTGTGGAAGTAATCTTGTCATTACCAAGAAAGGATGTCCTTCACAACATTGAGAATTATAGTCCCGATCTTGTGTTTCATATATAAGATGTTAAAGAAGATTATGTATCAGCACCTTCCAGAAGACAATCTATTCATATCAATATGGTTTTCTGCGTCATGATATTAATTCAGAAGTCTTACTCTTTGCCAATGACTTAAAGATTATAATCAAAATAAAAAGTTAATCTTACGATGTTTTACTACAAAGTGATAGTGATGTTTGGTCTGTTAATAACCAAATGTCAATTAATTTGGGTAAAATAGTAATTGTTTCATATCCAAGAGAAACCCTGCTAAGAGAAGTACTTTAGAAATTGGCCAAATCATATGTATATACAAACTGATTTCTATGTACATTTGATACAAAGTCTTAATGACTACATTCCTTGGATAATTTCTAGGCAGAATCTTGGTTTAATTCTCTGAGACAGATGTCATTTCCATTATACAAATACCTCATGAACCTAGATAAAACTCTGGCCAGGCCCATTCTCAAATATTGTGGTTAGCTGTGGTTTGTATTTGAGAGTGTTGCTATACATTTTCTGATCATGAAGCAGTCCAGAAGAGAGTACTTTATTTCTTACATTTTCATGGTCTTTACTTATTATAATGGGAATTATTGTAGATGATATGTAAAAGTTGGATAGAAAGTTACCCATAAATCTAAAATCATTAATAATGTTTATTTCCATGTTTTGTGTGTCTATTCTAGGGAAAATAATCATTTTAAATGAATTACAAACGCTAGGATAAATCCTTTAGATAGATAAATAGAAAGTATTAATCAGCTTGAGCATTTGTTTGACATTTTTCTGCTAAAACTCAATGAGGTTAAATGTGCCTTCAGTTAACATTTTAATTAATCTTTTTATTTTAATGGCAAGAGTTACAGGCATTTTAATATTACCAATAACTGTAATTATGCTCATTTATGGTTGTCTTAAGACCAAAATCCATCTTGTCATTTATTTGTTAAAATATTGTTTTTATTGTATTACATTACTTTTTAAGTTAAATTCATCTATTTCTACAATTAATTTACTGCATTGCCATTTTAAACATAAGTTTTTGTACAATTATTCTTTTATAATTAATTTTTTATGACAAAACCTCGTTTATTTATGTCCCCTAATGGGTTAAATGCATGTATTAAGGTTTACTTATGGTTTCATGCATGCACTTACTTCACATTTGCAGTTATGTAATTCCACTTATATAGATAGGTGCTTGGTAGATGTTAGTATGGTTGTAACGGATGATAGGGAGGCCAATAAAAAAAGTTCTTAACACCCTTCAATTTCCAAGAGTTTACTCTCTGAGATAATTCAAATGTTTTGGAATTCATCAGATTTGTCACAGAGTGCAGCCATGTTCCTTACCTGTTAAACCATTCCTTACCATTAAATTTAAGAAGAAGAATTTTTACTAAAATCAGAGTGGAGTGCTAGAAATTTTCTCAGATTCATCCCTATTTCATATAATCACACTTTATCAATCTCTCTTGCAGAATGGTAATATATCTATCTTTCATTTGCAGATCCTAGGTTCAAATCCTACTAAGGCTGTGATTTTTCATACACTACCAATTTATGTATCATATTCCCATGCAGAAACCCTGAGCTCAATCAAGTTGAATTAATCATTAAACATGATAAATAGTTTAATAAATTATGGTCAGGATTTTTGTGTACTTTAATTTGAATATGAAATCCTTCAGGGACATTTGTGATTCGTCGACATATTATTTGTCTGGGGTATTCAATTTCTGTTTACCACTGTATGTAAGGATAAAGTTTAGTGATTACTAAACATAATTTCCTTTAACACTTTGAGCACTTTTTCTTAATACCTAACTCCTTGTTCTGATAACAAATGTGTCTTTGTCTTGATAGCAAAGTCAATGTTAATTTTTGCTTGTTGCTTTGAGCATTTTTTTTTGTTCCAAAGAGATGAGAAAGAAGAAAGAAAATGAATTGGCAGAAACATTTCCTTCAAACTCAATGAATCACAATAGTATAAAAGGGGATTCATTGGCTATTTACTGTCTTAAAGTCAATAAATATTTGTTTCCTTATATTTTCATGAATTTTAAAAGTTTATTGTTGCATTTAGCCCTTCAGTTGAAAGATGAAAATAATATTTACGCTTCTGTTTTATCTTAGATAAAAGAATATATTATACTTTATTTATAACACTGTAGTAAATGCCGTAATGGTTCCATGTAAGGTAATAAAGTTCTTTTAATAGAAGTAAATCGCTTAATCTGATGGTTCCACATTTAGAATAATTATAGAATGTTTCAAGGAGTAGAATTCTGGAAAATTTTAGTGTGTAGAGTAAGAATAAAATATTGATGGCTGAAGCACATTTAGTAAATTAATTCTTGTCAGTCACTGTGATTAAACAATGTTGGGTGCAGTTTCTCTGTATTTATTTTAACTTGCTGTTTATTTACTGTCGTAGTGATTTACATTTTTTATGTTATTCATAATACATTTTATTTTATTAAAATCATACTCTTGCCTAATAATGTAATCATTTATTGTATTTGTGTATGTTTTTAGATTTTATCAAAGCCATCTCCATTCATGAGTAATTCACTTCATCATGGTTCATCTGCAAAAGAAACATCTATTACGATGTCATCATTATTAAAGAGAGAAACGTGTTCAATGAAAACTTATGAGAGTGTAAGTAATACATAAAAAATTTAATTGTAAGTGTACATTTATTTAATTCACAGTATTAATTTAACTTTGTGGATAAACAAAATTGAAATCTAGGTAGTTGGAATATTTAGAGTATCTTGATTTTGAATGACTTAAGATAAAAATCTCACTAAGAGCAAAGTAAGCTGCACTTACTAAACATATTGATTTTATAAACAATGTATTTCCACTTACGAACAATATTTTATGATGTATTGTCCAAGAGCTTTCAGAGTAATTACTCCAACTTTAAAGCTTATTTAAAACTTTGAATTTGCAACCATGTGTGTAGTATATATGTATGATTACAATTAAATGAAAATAAAATTGTTATTTTCATAACAGTTTGATGCTTGGCTAATATATCATAAAATATTGTTGGTAAGTGGAAATATGTTGTTTATACAAATTATAATAATACCAATGTGCCAAGATGAAAAAATTAAATATTGATTTTATTTAAAACTTATTTTTTTTTAAGCAAATTAGGAGTACATTAACTTGACAAAAAAACTAAATTTGAAGAAAATGGATGTTGCACTTTCATAACAAATTTAAATTGGCTTAGCTGTGAACTAGATCCTGATATATGCCGTCTAATTTTAGTTGATCTAAGTGAACATCTTTGACATCATGTTAGCAGGATCTGAATTTGTTATAAAATAATCTTAACAATAAAAAATTTATTCTTTTTTTTAATTACTGAAAAAGTTAAGTTTTAATGATAAACAGATTACATATCTCAACAGCTCATTTGTAATTAAAACCAGGTAATTATAACTAGTGAAATTTTGATAACCATATTTTGGTTCTAATTAAGTAATCTCATTAACTTTATATCAACTTAGCTGTTCTTCAAAAATTGAACTATCATAATTTTTCACATTTAATTTATGGTTAACTGTTCCAACAGTGTGAATTATGAATTTTGAAATAGTCCCATCAACTTAATGTATGTAAGAACTGCTACTGAAAAATACAACTAAAGAAATTTTAACTAAAATTTAAAAATTAACGTTTTTAATTTCCATCATATATAGTGTTGATTATCAATCTTACTTCTTCACTCTTTCCTACATTTGTAAAAATTTATTGGCGAATTCTACAGTTTTATTGCCAGAACTTTGAATATAGTTTTACAGTACGTAAATAAAAAACCCTCCCACCCTCACTATCAGCAACAAAACTGTTTCAGCATGCTTAAAAAATCATTTTAGAAAAATTAAGCAAACATTATACAAGTCGTTACAAAATTTATATCTAACATGTAACACAACTTTTCTCGCTGTAATTTGGGTGCTGATTTCAAATATGCTACTGAAATCATGTAATCATATAAAGATCTTGCATCAATTGTAAATTTGTAAGTTTTTCTTATAATAAGCTCATTTTGATCAAGTTATGGTTACAATTAAATAGTAGTTTCTGTATTTTTACTTTTTAAAAAAGTGCAAACATGCTTAAGAGAAAATAAATAAATACACTATATCATGAGAAGTAAACACGTACAAACATGTCTGCATGATATCATACAAGTATCTGCTGTTGCCTTTTACAGAGTTATTGCCAAAACACTATGTTTTGCTATATTTTCATCATTTCTTCATAATGCAAAAGTGATTTTTCTCATTTTTATTTGCTACAACATGGCTTCTGCAAAGGTTTGTGAATGTTCAAATCATCCAGAAAATGTTTGTTTTGTCTGTTGGTAAAATTTACATATAAATCTCAAAGAAAGTCTTTGATAAAAAAGCTTATAAATTTTATTTTGATTGTGCACTTGGAAATCAAATAAAATCTGGGCGCCTCACTCATGTTATTTTCATATCATACTCTGTAACTTTTTTTTGGTGATTAGTGTTACTTTAACAACTTTCGAAGGCCTAATAGCATTTAAGGGTGTCTTGAATGAAAGAGCCAGACAAAAATTTATATCTTAACATGCATACTTGTTACAAATAGAATAATGTTGCTAAAAAAGGATGTATTTTAAAAATACTCAATTCCAACGTGTAGTTAAATAAAAAGTGAATTCGTGACACAATGTCAAATATGACAATAATTTAAATCAATAAAATGTTAAAATTATCAAATTTTTTTCTTTTTATTAAAAGCCTGTAAATATGATGATAAGATATATCTCAACAGAGCAATCATTACTTTCTATAGACAAATGTATTTATAGCTTTCTATAGACAAATGTATATTTTATAGTCCAGTCATTTGTTTTCATAATCAACTTCTTTACAATTAAGAGTAATTGTAAAGAAGTTTCTTTATGCTTGTGATTAGCAACCTAAATATTTTCTTAAGGTTTCAAGCTCTAAATTTCTTTTATAACACTATAAAATGTTTTGTTCTGTATTTCTCATTTTCAAAATCATCTATAATTTTGTTTTTCTGAGTGATTTTTTCCCTTCCCTTTAAAAATGTTTTCACCATA
Organism: Zanna intricata; assembly: GCA_010016005.3. Classification (NCBI taxonomy): domain Eukaryota; kingdom Metazoa; phylum Arthropoda; class Insecta; order Hemiptera; family Fulgoridae; genus Zanna; species Zanna intricata. Next base: position 5,911 of record JAAAKQ030218952.1, on the reverse strand, counting down.
TAGCAGAAAACTTTTGCGACACTCCTTGTCATATTGATTATGTATTAATTTTTTTCCTATGAAAATATCAATTAACATTATTTTCTTGTGCCACCTGGTTTGTATCAAGTCTTGCAGACACACTGTTAGATCCAATTCTCACAAAAATAATATCTGAAGGAATCTTAACTGTCCATAAATGAAGAAAATGTACATGAATTGCATACAAAATTACTTATGTGTTGATAGTTGCACACTGGGAAAATACTGTTACCTATAGATTATTATCTGATTTTCTCACATTAATCTCCATGATTTTTAATCATGAAAATTTAATAAATTACAGTAGCTGTAGTACCAAATATTTGACAATTTAAATTAATTCTGAAAGTTTTGAATTAAATAGTTTTTTAAATTTTCAAGACTACTTTTAATATTAAGTCTTCCTGAATTGGAATCGGCAGGAAATAAATAGCGAGCTAAGCTTCACCCACTCACTATCCCTACTGTCATATGACCCCAACTCAGGAAGGCTCATGCTAAAAGTAGTCTTGAAAATGGAGGTACTCTGAAATGTTTCAACTACGAATGTTGCAATGCTAGGAAGGGCAAGAATATAACTACAAAAAAATCAGTTTTCTTTTAAATGATCACTTTTATATGATTTACACACTCTAAATAATGTTACAAATTTTGTTGAAAAAAAAAAAAGATGCAGCTTCAAACTATACATAGTATCATTTACTTCATTTTCACAGACATCCAAATCTTGTCATGCATGACAGCTGGAACTATAAAAATTAAAATTACAATAATAAACACATATGTAAAAATTATTTACTCATTGAACTGAAAAATATTCTTCACTGTTCTATTGGTATGGGAGAATAAACTTAGAGTTTCAAATATTTCTCTCTGTTAAGTAAGCAACCTCCATGGCTGCGAGATAGTATCTCAGTCTTTATTCTGAAAAGTTCCCATGTTGAATTCCTGTCAGGCTTGGCTTTTTAATATCACGCAATATTTAATTTCATACATTCATGCATAAGCATCAAGTTTATTTGGTTTAATTAATTGCCTTCAAAAAAATATTGTTCTTCCTCTGAAAGGAAAGTAGTCTGCATACTAAAAACAGTATGCAGACTTCTTATAAGAGATGTTGTGAATTGAAGTATTTTGAGCGAATTAGAGTTAGAGTGATTTTATTATATAAAAAATATTTATTTCCTATTTCAGTTGCTTTTATATACAACACTAGGTCCTATGGTGTAACCATAATAGAAAGAAACATTGTAGAAATTATAAGTATCACAAATATAGTGATTATAAAAGAATGTTAGTATTATATACGTTCATGTATAGTGGGTACATGTAAGTAGGTTAACTTATATCAGTCTATCTCTTCAGTATAAAATCATTATTATGTTGGTCGTCATGAAATATGGGGCTTGAGTTTAAAACTATTGTATTTTGTTAAAAAAAAAATCACACAATAAAAATGAAAGTCTGTTCGGACACTGCAATTATTTTTGCACTAACTAGATTTGGCTAGTTTTAGTTAGCGTCATTAATTTGAAAATTAGGGGTGTGAAAAGCGGAAAACTCAAGATTTTTTTGCACTTTTTGTGAGAATGTTACTTTGAATTATTATAAAACCAAAACCAATCAAGACAAAATTTGTCTACCTTTGGAGGTAGATTGTTCTTAATAATTTATAATTTAGCACAAATTACTATTAAGCGTGCAGAGCACTTTTTTTCCAGACAACCTTATCTTTAGTTTCAATTAATATTTTATGTGAAAAAACACATCATTGTAATCCTTGAAACAGTACAATAAAGCATTTAAAATTAAGTTTTTAACTGAAATGGGAAAAATACGAAATGATCATTCAGAAAGTACAGTAGCAACTAGTAACGTATTTTATTTGTTGCTATTCAGACCAGCAACATGCGGGCATGGTTTAATATCGGTTTTCACAGTTTTGACAATTACTTTATACTTTGTTAATATTATTAATTATAATTTTTTCAAATACTATAATAAATGTAAATACTATAACCAAATGTGGGAAACAGGTTCGGTTATGGAAAGGTCCTGATAATCGAAGTACTATACTGGTTAGAAAATCTCCGAAAGAAGCAATATTGGTTTTAGAAAAATGGATAGTGAGAAGGAATGAATTATTAATAATATAATAATATGGTAGGCCTATCGAGTATAGAGTAATATCGTACATTCTGTACTGCATACGGATACAGAGGCCTTTTGACTATAAAAAATTCAATCAAATACAGCACTTTCTCTATTTAGTCTTATCATAAGAATCGCCAAAGAGGAATTGCAAATAACAATAATGGTACTGAACATAATTTCATAAATTTAAGTAACCATTTATTAATAAAACAAAAAAAAAATAACACAAACTTTCTCGCATTTTCGTTTTTAAAACCTAACCTAAAAATTCAACTTTTCTACAAGTTTAAGTAAAGAAGAAATATTAAACATTACTGTACTGAACTTTGAAAGTTAAGAACAAAAAAGTTAATAAATAAATTTATATAGATCTTGTTTACAAGTTACTAATCGCTGTCGTCAACACTATCTCTAGATCGTCACATCCATGTTTTTTATTATTAGCTGCGCTTTCTGAAGACATGACACATCATCACCTACCAGCCCTCTAGTCGAGTAGGAATTTTGGTGAAGAAGTCACTAATTTTTTTCTGTTTCACTGTTTTTTTGTTTTTCTGTAACAATAGAAACAAAAAATTATAAAAAGATCATAAAATTTGGTAAAATGAAGAATTATCATTTGATTTCTCGATAAAATCAAGAATGTCGTCAACCCAATCTCTTAACAGTTGACATTTTCTAAATTTTCTTCCTTATCACTTTCATCGCTCTCGGTATCACAATCTTCGGTATTTACCTGAATTGCTATCACTTCATCTGCTATCTCCTTTTCGCTAGCACTTTTATTTCGGGTTCACCTTCATCACTTTCAAGCCAGTCTCTCGCATCATCTTCAGTTTCATTCTTTCCGGTTTCTTTTAAAATCCCCTGAAGTCCTCCACTTCTAATTGTTGAAAATCTATCTCCATTTATGTATTGGCAACCAGTTTTTTCCAAGCGTTCTGAAGAATGAAATTTTTACAGACTTGCAGGCCTCTAAACAGTTATAAATTGCAGATCTTATGTTGTACGAATCAATGTTTTTCAGTGTCCGTTCCCCGCAGGTCTCATTGATAATTTCATTAACATCTTCTTCAAAAATAACCAACACCTTATCTAAATATTTCTTTCCTGTTTTATAGCCTCCATCACTCCCTGATCTATTGGCTTGTACTTACTTGCATTAGGCTGCATTTATTCTTCCTGTCATGACTTTCTAATGAGCCCGGGTGAGCTAGGCAATCTAGTAAGAATAATGCTTTTACGTCTTCCTTAGTAACTTTCAGATCCTCTGTTTGAAACCTACACACTTCGGCTACAAACTTTTCATGAAACCAAGATGAAAAATCCTTTGCGTAAAGTATGCGTAGTGATAAACAGGCATTTTATTTGCCAAAATAAGATATTTCAGCTTTCGTGGTTTTTTCTATTTTCCAACAATCGCTGGTATTAATCGGTGGCTACCCGCCGAATTGCACACAAAAGACCAGAGAACCTTTGTTTTGATTTTTTATGATCAGTGTGCGTTTTTCATTTTTAAAAGCCTGAGTGTTTTCGGAAAAGCTTGTCTCCTCGCCAATTATATATTTGTGATTCCTTGTACTATTTCTTAATAATTATTTGATGAAGTTTTCCTGAAATGGAGCTAGACTTTCTTTGTCTGCACTTAAGGCTTTGCCATGAAATTTAACATTGCTGATTCTGTGGCGGTTTCGGAAACGCCACAGCCATTCATCACTTACCTTAAAATTTTCTGTTAAGTGTTCCGCAATCTTTCGACAGCCCGCTTTAGTTCAGCACCTCGAAATGGAATTCCTGCACACCTTTTCTGCCAATACCACTTACAATTAGCGTTTTCTGGATTCACATTTCCAGTAAGACATGCTTCCTTTCTGTTGTCACACATTTTAAATAAAAAAAAATGAAACATAAAACTTTTGTTTTTTAAACGTCTGGAACCACCGGCACCGTTAGGTATAGCTTCAGAGAATGAGATGAATAATCACATCAGTAAACATTACACTGTTTATTATAAAACTGAAATTTGAAAAATGTGTAACTGCTTACATGTTATTTATTTCTAATTTTTTTTTCTTTTCATCCGATCAGTACGGATCACATTTACATAGCTTTGACTTTTGATTATTTTATTTGATTTTCATTATTTTACTCTGTTGTCATTTTTCTTCGAGATGGATAGAAGAAATCATCTTCTAACCATTTACCGTTCTTTTTCTCTCTCAGGAAATTTAGAATCTCGAATCACTTTTCTAAATTTATCTCTGTCTTTTCACAGATCCTTAAAAATGTTTACTGTTTTAGATATGTTTTTATTTCTTTTCACCAGTTAGTTTTTGTGCCTCTATGTAGAAATTAAATATTTCTTTTCATCTTTGGCTCTTCAATTTGTTTATAAATAAAACGGTAATCTTCTTTTCTGGATTAAGTCCCCTACCTTTGCTTAGGTTTGCAAATTTCTTTTTCACTTTTGAATTTGTAAATTCCATCTTCATTTTTTGGTTCATAAACTTTTCTTAAAGTCCTTCTTTTCTACTTTTGCTATTTCTTGTTCTGAAAAAATTTGCAGACATTCTGCTCTGTACAGAGCTTCTGGTAGGACTATAGTTTTAAAGTGCCTCAATTTGGGGATTTTTTATTGTAAATGTTCTTCGTGAGGTGATAGACAGTTTCAATTTTTTATACTCTATTCATTATACCATTTTTGCCTTTTTTTAAAATTATATTCATGTTATGATTTCCCACAAATATTTAAATTTTTGAACTCCACTTATTTTTTTTGATGTCTGACATTTTAAGGATTTAAGCTCTGTTCTCTTTGTTATCAGGAAACCAATTAGTTAATTCATAAAAAATTTTGAGACCTATTTTGCTTTCACATTCGCTTATTTTTTGAATTCTGATTTTAACCACTTCTATTTCTCTTGCAAAAATGACAATGTCGTCTGTGAAAGCCAGATTGTTTTGAACTTATGAATTTAGTTTTGATGCCTGTTTGGTTTTTTTAAGGGTCAGGACAACTCAGCTGGTTTTCAAAATATTATGTTAATTGTATTAGACTCTCTTGATTATTCATTATTAGGTTCCTTTTCATTCCTAAAGTTAGTACAAATTGGGTTTAAGCCTGATAATTTGGATTAAAAAATTTAGTGAAATTTCTCCAAATTACTTTTAGCAAGATTTTCTCTAAAATTTTACACTGTTGTTTTTCATAACTTCTTTTTTGATTTCTAATGATTTTAGATATATCTTTTTTTTACTTTATCCAGATTTCAGTGTTTTCTTTATCTTGGGGTAGAATTACAATTTTTCTATATTTTTTCTGTGTTTCGAAGAGCATCTTCACAGACATTGTTCCACTAAACTTGTTTTTCTTTTTAACTTTTCCAAAAGTTTTCTGCCTACAACACCTACAAAGAAATCAACATTTCTTTGATTCTTGTAATTTTGTTTTAAAATTTTTCTATAGTTTGTTTAATACTGTTTAGATTTCTTTTAATTTTGATTTTGGGAAGAAATTTTAATTTAATTTGGGACAAATTATGGTCTGAATCAAATTCAGATTTTCTTACTTTACATTTTAAGATTTCTGTTAGGAGTTATCTTTAGTGACTGTAACATGATCTACTTGCCGGCCTCTGTGGCGCGAGTGGTAGCGTCTTGGCCTTTCATCCGGAGGTCCCAGGTTCGAATCCCGGTCAGGCATGACATTTTTCACACACGCTACAATTCATTCATC
>JAAAKQ030218930.1:0-11495 GCA_010016005.3 Zanna intricata | reverse complement strand
ATTTTTCACACACGCTACAATTCATTCATCTTATCCTCTGAAGATATACCTTAACGGTGGTTCCGGAGGTTAAACAATAAAAATAAAAAATAAAAAAATATTTAAATTAAAAGAAAAAAAAAATAAGACGTTAAGTCGGATTTAAACCGAAGTGCCTTCTCCTTGAAAGATTTCTGTAATTCAATGATTATAACAAAAGCGCACGTGAATACAGTAATTAATTTGCGCGGAAATGGTGGTACTATAGGTGAAAGTTAGCACTAACTAGAGCAATGTAATTTCACAACTTTTAAAGACCTTGTACGGTCGGCAGACTGATGTAACCTCGAGGCTTAACGCACCAGGTAGCAAGTCAATCGGGCAATCGAATTCAAGACCCAGCCCGACAAGTTACGTTTTTACACTTTAAAAATAGTCATTACGAAAGAGCTCATTACGATAGTTCATTCATAATGAGTAATATTTAAAGTGTAAATTCTACCGTGTAATATTTAAAGTGTAAAAACACACTTTATATTTAAAATGTATTTCTTTAGTAAATATTTATAGTATAAATATTTAAAGAATTATCATTCTACTGCAATGATCATTATAGTAGAGCTACGTTGCAATATACGGTAATTTTTGAGTTAGGATTGGATTTTACTAAAACCTTTTTTGCAAATATTGTTATTTTATAATTCTTAAAAAAATGTGTCGAAAAAAAAAATGACCTTAATAAGGTGAAATCTCATGATACTGAGGGTGACCTTGCTGTATAGTCTCAACCCCTTTGGCCTTTCAAGTTGAAAATCTAATGGAATCAATGCCCCTTACATAGAAGTAAACTGACCAAATCTGACCAAGTTTGATAAAAATTCGTTTCAGTGGTTCTGGAGATATAAAATGATATAGAGGGCAACACCAAACACACACGCACACGCACACGCACGCACACACACACGCGCGCGCGCGTATATACGAACATTAAAATCCGGAAAATTTCATGGGGTTTTTTTTTTTTTTTCACACAGTTGTCATAATATCAAGAAACAGTAAAAGTCGCATATTCCAAATTGAACAGATTAAAATATAGCTATAATTCTAATATATTGCTATCTAGACGGGAAAATAAAATTTGAAATATTTTTCAGTTTTAAATAAAAAGTAATATTCAAAGATATGCATTTTCATTAATGACGCAAATAAAAATAAAACAACTCAAGCTAAAATTATACCATAAATTCATTACAGAAATAGATTACTAGGAAGTAATATATAATCAACTAGGAATAATTAAAAATTATTACCATTTGATCAGAAATAAAATTATTATTGTTATTAACAGAATATTAACAATCAGAATAAAAAAAATATATATAAGTTTAGAAATTTGCAGAAATAAGCATTTATGAATAGAGTTAAACATTACATAAGCATCCGCAGAAAACATTATTAGATATGGTATAGTCCTTAGTAATAACTAAAACAGGTAAAATTAAGGATAAAAAAGTTGTAATAACAATAATTCTATTTTTACATTTAATATAATCATTAAATTTATATTTCTTAGGCTTAAAATAATTATAATATTTATATATCTTATAAAGTGTAATATGGTGTATACATATTTTTTTTTATACGTTAGTCATAATAAAAAATAAAAAAAAATGATATTTTAACAAATGGTAATAATTTACTGTTAAATGGTTAATCATAAATCTATTCAGTCTAAGTTATACGACCGTTATAACTTTCATATATAAAAATATTATAAAAAATAAATAAATAAATAAATACTATTTGATAATAGGAATTTTGAAACCCAGCCCACAAAAGATTTGGTCTTATGGATTCGTGAGAGAAAGCTTTTTTACATACATCCTTTAATAATCATAAAAACCATACATTAAATACGTACAATTCTACGAAGTAAGAGTTCAGGGAGAGAAAAAAAAAGAGGACTCACGTTTGGACTACGCGAACGATGCCTGGAGCAGCAAATATGAACTGTGACTGGAACCACACACGTATATTAAAAGAAAAAAAAAAAAAAAAAACCAACCGAATAATCTTCAGATTATTGCACCATAAAATAATTATTTCAGATAAGATTTTGATTTAGACTATAATAATTACGTATTCATCTCGTTAAGATTGATTATAATTAGAATAAATCTCTCTTGTTGGATTTTGTCATTATATATATATATATATATATATATATATATATATAAGGTTTATTATTTTTATTCGATCAGATAAAGAATTTTTAATTTAAAAAACATGAAAAATTTTTTCAAAAAATGGATATAAATAAAATTTAGTACTTCCGTGATAATAAAATCCAGTTAAAATTATATAAAGTGTACTAATAAATATTAATGTTATTAATAAGAAACAAAGAAACGAAGTCATAAATATATTTTTTAAATTAATATTTTTGGAAAAGTGAAGAAAAAATAATGTTTAACAGTTATTTAATAGCGTTAACGAAAAATAATTAACCAGCTTTATATAAAAGTAACCTATTTCATTAAATAACAGTAAAAGCTTAAAATATTCCACATATAAATCTAATAACAATAAAAAGTTTTAATAAAATTTATTACTATCCAGACCACCCAGATAAAATAAAATATAATTATATTTATAGAAAAATCCTCTTGTTTTATAATGTTTTATTTGTTAAAAAAAAAAAAGAAATGATGTAATAGTTTCGCCAAGAAATCAACGTATTTTACAGATTCTTCCTAAGGAGGGAAATAATTAATTTAAAGTATGAACTTTTAAGTATTATTAAATCTAATAATACAGCATGTCCTACAAAGAGGTATACCCTTTTGATTTAGTATTACTCGTCCATTCCCCAACCGATTCTATTGAAACTTTAAAGACCTTTTAATGAAAATTCAAAATGGTTCTGCGAACATTTCAACCGTCTGAGAATTATAAAAACAAAATAGTGGTTTTGAAATAAAAACATCTGTTTCAAATAAATCACATTTTTATTCATTACAAAAAAAACAAAAACAAAAACTGGTAAAAATGATTAAAAAATAGATAAAAATTATTGATTAAATGATTAAAAATTATTGTTTCGCCATTTTGTTTCCATAAGTCTCAGATGTTTTAAATGTTCACAGAACAATTTTAGAACTTTAATTTCATTTAAGTTTCTATAGAATCAGTCGGGGAATAGGCGAGTGATACTAAATCAATAATGTATTAAGGTTTTTATAGGTTTTCAAAACATACTTGTAAAAATAAAGAAAAAAATTATTCTGAAGAGCTTCGTTAGCGAATTTCGGCTGACGAAATATTTTGCCCTGATTTCTGCATATTCCTGATTTTTTTTATACATTCTTGATATATTATTGCATATTCTTGATTTCTGCATATATGTTGAAATTAACCAGACTATAATTCTTTGGACCAAATTTAAGGAATAAAATTAATAGTTATATATGAAATTTGACCTGAAAAATTGAAAAAAAATTGACCAGATCTTGATATTTTTAGTTTTTAATAAAATTCATAATTTTTAAAATAGTATTTAGATTTCTAAGGTTTTGTATTAGGGATAACCTTAAGGTTAAGGATTGTAAGGTTTGTAATAAGGTTTTGAGGTAATTGTGTACCTCTTCGTACAACACACGTATTTAAAAATTAGGATATATAGAAATTAATCATCTGTACAAAAAAAAACCATTTCAGCAATAAAGTTTTCATAAATACGTTTATCTAAAAAGATTAGATAAATAGAAGGATACTGTGGAATAACTATTAGAGATATGTTTTAACGGAGTTTATAGAAATATTTTTAAATATGGATTTTACACTTTGGAAAATTCATGGACGACTAGTATAATAATAAAATATGCTTGTAATATTTAATACAAATAGCTTAAAAATATATATGAAAGTTTTGAAAATTTCCACAGATTTAATGTTCAAAAATATAAGTGTGTAACATAAATAACAACAGTTAGACTATTACAGTATCAAAAATTATTCTTGTATGGAATAAGTTTAAAAAGGTTGGTTTATTACAAATTTATGCTTATACTCGTATAAGCAACGCGTAAAGTTTAAATAATTTTTAACAGCAGGTGCTGCTATGTTTAATTGTGGGCGGAACTAGGTAAAATGAAACGTTCACTGGTTAAGGACAGCAAATATAGATGTAATTGGTTTATGGTATTTTGATGAAATCAAGACTTTTATGTAAAAGATAAGTGTAGAGAGTAAATATTTATTTTTATAACATGTGGAATTCACTGTATTAATATAAAATTTATTATCAACGGACATTTGACCATCACTCATACATTTGTTTTTAAAGTGCTCATCATTAGGACAGACTGTAGGTTTTAAACAAAAAATCATTATATTATATGGGATTAATTGGGATAAATAAGTAAAATTTAGTTATACATATATAATTAAAAGTAAACAAATAAATATTTTCGGAATGATTAAAAATTCGTCTTCTATGGTCATTTACAAAGAATCAATCTCAACAAGCTGTTAAACAAGCTATTTATAAAGTTTGAAAATCTCAAATCCAATAATAAACGGATCAGAGAAATTGAAGAAGTGAAAATAATACAAGACATTAGAAAGCGTTCATCACGAAGAAAGAAATTATACATCATCACATCACAAGTTTCTAGGAAAATGAAAAGAACAGGAAAAGTCAAAATCAAACAAAAATCAAAACAAATGCAAAGAAAGAAAATCAAAACAAATACTCGTATACTGGGAAATGATGGAGTATGGAAGAAAAAGAAACTGAAAAAATTAAATTAATTGAATTAAAGTACTTCATTTAATAAATTATAGAAACTTAAAATTTATGCTTTAATCTCTCTCTCTCTCTCTCTCTCTCTCTCTCTCTCTCCCTCTCTCCCCCCCCTCTCACTCTCTCTCTCTCTCACTCTCTCTCTCTCTCTCTCTCTCTCTGCCCTTTATTCTCTTACTACAGATTTTTTTCTGTTACTACTTTTTTTTTTGTTATCGTAAAAACAATCATTTTCGAGATTTTTTTTCTATATTGTTGGTTTATTTTTATCATTTTTTTTACTTGTTTTAGTGATTTTGATTTTTTTTTTTTTGTTTCTTATTATTTTATGTTTGATAAGTTATCTTATTTGTATTTTTTTTTTTTTTGTAAGAATCTATTATTTGGATTCCTATTATATTTAAAAGAATTGTTAGGTTTGATCTTCTTTTTTGAGTTTTTATTTTATTTTTATAAGTCCGGGATTTTTTTTGTTTCTGTTTTGTGTAAATCTTTCTTAACTTCATTAATATATACGCTTTTAAGTTTTTTATGGATAAAAGAGAGAATTTTTTTGGGCATTCTATCATTTCTGTGTAAATATTACGTATGAAAACATCATTATAAGAATCAGTAATATTTCGTTTAATTTCTGATGTAGGATTTTTAGATTATAGGGTTTTTAATATAGGAAGTGTGTCGCCTTTTAAGATTAAATAATTTCCTTAAGAAGTTTCTGGAAGAATCTGCATAGTGAAATACCTTAATTTCACATTTATATAGGTTTTTAATCGCCATTCCATTCTATAGTTTTTACTAGGCTTTTAAATTGTTTGAGTTTCTTTTTTTCCATAATTGGTTTTTTAAAAAGTTAGTGTTCTTCACATTTATCATATATATTTTTTGTATGATAAGTTTCTCTAGGCTACTTATCCGGTTTTTTATTAACTTACTTTACGTGTTTATTAACAGTAAACTTGATGACGATTTTTTTATTTTAGCTATTTTTTTTCTTCAAAAATTGTAAATTTATATTTGTGATGCGGATGAAATTTCAAAATTTAATAAATGATTTTTTGGTTTTTTTTTTGTCTTTCTATATATTTTATAAGTTTGATCAATATTTATTAAAAAATTTTCGTAGAGTTGATTTTATTAGTTGCACAACTTACATTAATTGCATCTTCCTTCTTCTTAAACATATATCTCTTCCTTCGCTTAAAAGTTATATATTTATTACTCTATTTTGTCATTCTTTTTTTAATTTATCTCATCATGAAAATGTAAACATTTTCACTTGATAAGCGCTATTAAAAATTTTGTGCTAAAATATTGGCTTTTTAAAAAAAATTTAACTTTTTTTTTTTTTTTTATATTTTTAAGTAGATTTTTAAAAAAATTACATGTAATTACACCTATATAATTTAAAGAAATTACAAGATTTTTAGTAATTTTGTCTGTAAAATAACTTATTTATTTAAATTTAAAAAAAAAACAATTACCAAGGGAAGTATCGTTCTCTTTTACGATACTCATTTGATTCACTATTGACTCATTTGCGTTGAGTATCTGTAAAAAAAATAATTAATAACGCTAATCCACTGTAATTATTAAATAAATTAACAGTATTAAAAACAAATTCAATTCATTATTAGTATATAATACCATAATTAAAATGAAAATATCGTATTTTATTTATTAAATTCCTGATATAAGATAAAATACAAAATTATCATACATTGTGTAAACTTTTGGTATTATCTTTTACAAAAACACATTAAATATTTGTTCATGAATCATGTTTTCTATTATTTTTTGCACGTACAACATTTATCAATGAACCTGCGATAAAATTCTGTTGGAACAGCGTACCCTACAACTCGAGTAAGGCTTGAAACAGTTGTTAGATTGACATCATAAATTTTGAGTATTTTATATATAATATATTATATGAATGAAAGTCCTAATTGGTCAGGTGTTAAAACTACCGATTCATTATTGTTATACGAGTTCGTATATTATTTTATAAAATATTACTATTTTATTTACTTTATTATGAAATTGAATGAATAGTTCATTAAGTACTAAACGGTTTATAAGTCTGCACGTGCGGTTTTTAAATCAATTTATATTATGTAATTGAATGAAATAATAAATAAAACCGGGTTGTATTTTGTTATTGCCGTTGTGTGTAAGAAGGTTTAAACGGTAGGTATTTTAAGTTGGTATTTCTTTTTTTTTAAGTTAGTGTTCATGACGATGACAGAGTAATTTAAGCAGTACTATAGAGTTTAGTATATACTAACTGTTACTCGCTATACCTGTTGTAAATAATGAAGATCGGCTCGGCGGTCTTCTATCTTCAGAATTTATAAGGTTTTACGTATAGAAGGTGGGTTCTTCATTTCTTCTTATGTAGTATTTGTTAGATTTGTTTGGTATACTAAAAGAAGGGAATAAATACTTAAGCGTGAAAACAATGCACTGATTGTTTGAATATCGTCTAAAGCCGGCGGTGAAGATATTTATAGAGAGCGTGGCAGGTGAATGGCTTTGCACACATGTCCTATCATAAACTTAGTTAACAGTATAATTACACAGAAGTATCATGATCTCTCTTCCCCCGTCGTTTCTTCTTTACCCTTCTTCTATACGCCCCACTACTACTTTTCCTGCTCGACTGAAACTTTGCTACCTCCAACGTTTACCCTCCCTTCAGCTTTACAACACTATTCTTATACTTATTATTCTTCCCTTCCACCTAGTTTATATTCTTGTATTTCTCCTAAACTTCCTTTTGATAACCTTTCTATTTCTTTTTTACTTAAATAATTCTTCCTAAGAAACTTCCTTTTTGAAACTATTTGATACCTTCTTGTGTAATTTATGAACTGCTTTATCTTAATTCTTCTTCTTCAAAATATTTCTTACTTTTTTTTTTATTCAAAATCTTAAATCTAATTTTTAAAGAATATATGTGTGGATAACAAAGTTTATACAGTTGACACAAGTTGATACAACTCATCCTAATCCGTTGTTTCTCGATTATTAAATCTTAAACATTTTATCTTGTCCTTGTTTTTTTTCTTATAATTTATAGTCTACGTCGTACAATTTCTTATTGCATGTTTTACTTACTTTTTTATTCTTTAAACAACCCTAATGTTCTTACATATAGGTATTTGTATATACGAGTATATACCATAATTCTAAAACTACTGGATAGGAATCAAAATATTGTAAGTACCTTCAACAAATCAAATAAATATCAAAGAAACTAGATCTCGAAAGTTTCAGTATTCTATCGTGGATAGAATAAGCGACAAAGTAAAACCCGTAGAGAGTATCATCAGGAAGAAGGAATGAAGGAACGTCTATAAAAAGATCGCGAAAAAAGATAAGCGGCTTCATGTAAAGAGAATATCCTTACCTCTCGGGAGATTTTGGATGGGAGCATCAAGTTAATAATTATTTAGAAACTCAAATTTATGTTAATATATTAATTTTCTTTAATACCCTGAAGAACTGCCTGACAAAAGGCTTAAAATACCTGAAGGGGATATACTCTTTTGTATACCGAAGAAATATTTAACTAAATAATAAAAACACTAACTGGAGATTAAAATAAGATACAAATTCTTTAAATTCGTACTTTTTGAGGTTTCAACTATTAAATCTGATTCGGAAGAATCCAGGCCTGGACAAGACCTGTATAATGATCTGTTTATACATAAACTAGGGAAACCGTTTATGTAAAATGAAGAATTACATTAGAAATCAAAAGGAGAATTAGATTACATCCAAAAAGTTTTACTTAAAAAAATTCTTAAACGAGGTGACCATTTATATCGTTAAATGTATAGATAAAGAAGAAAAAAATGTATAAGAAAGGTAATTAAAAAAGTTAAATAAAAATACATGAAAAAGAAGAAACAATATTGTATAATGAAAAATATTGACAAACTAATAAGTTATTAGGAAACGCTGTTAATATTTATTTATTTTTTCCATTTTTGTTCCTATTTTTACTATAAACTAGCATCCCTGTAGCGGCTTCAACTGCGATATAATCATATAGAACTTCAAAAATTGGAAATAGGTTTTTAGTGTAGACCCTCATTTATCACTAATCATAACATAACGAATAAAATATATTGATTTGGAAAAACCACAAATTGATTTTGCAAAAATCAAGTTATGATTTAATGTAAGTTGTTGTCATTCCCTATAATTTTATTTTAATACTCCTTTGTTTTTACTCATATTACGATAATAATAAAAATTGATCTTTTATAGACAATAGCATTAAATTTAGTAATCACATAACAAGTCTGAATAAGTCAATAGTTAAATGACAGTCAATATAGTTAACGCGTCTGTTGATATAGTCAATGACGTTAAATTTATTAACAGAAGTTCTAGGTTATTTATTTACCTTTTTTTTTCTTTTGTTTATGAACTGCGGTAAACATTCGGGGATCATAAAAAGTTACACATTTTTTAAGTTAAAAATTTAAAAATTCGCAACTGGTTCAGTCGTTTTCGTGGTATAAAACCGAGTATGTTTATGTAAGATATTTATTTACAGAAGTATATGTTGATCCGTTTCAGGAAAAGGAGCTTTTTCATAATATAATTTATATTTTTAAAAAAAACAAAGCTAAGATAATTATCTGAAATTATTTATTCTTTTCATATATAATAAACTAAGTATACCGATAAGTTGGTCTATACTTCTTCAAGTGAATTGGTTAAACAAGGGAACATGTATGTTGTATCTTACATCCGACTAACTATATACCGTTAAGAGTTTGTAAAAGACGTATACCAGAATAATTTCCCTAGAATTATACAAAATAATCCAGAATACAGCCTACGGGGAATATTCATTCACCTTCCTTTGCATTTCTAAGAGAAGCAGAATTTAATTGCAGGAGGAACCCTATTATAAAGTCCGGGGGCTGTGTCGAGGGTGGAATAATTCAAACTAACACCCGACAGGCTCCCTCCTCTGACACCAGTTGACAATTTATTCTCTTCGTTTAATTGGCCAGAGTATATACTCTACACGTAAGGCCTAAGTCACCCCGCTAACTCATAAATACCATCGTCATTCTCCTTCCACCGCAGTAAACCCGGCCGTAACTTCATAGCTAAGGAGAAAGGTAGGCCTGCATGCCGTATAATTATGTAGTTTACATCTCTTCGTTGAGATGCTGGAAAATATTTCGGTATCACGTAATATACCCCTTATGTTAACTGTTTTTGTTTAATTTACTCTAATGATGTAACTTGTAAAAATTGCTTCTTTACTCTCTTGTAAGAAAAGTTACTCAGTACAATATTAGAAAAAAGTAATTTGCTAAAAGTTTTTCATTTCGTTTTTGTTTATCTCTTTTCCTTTTTTTATCCTGCTGACATCACACGACTGAGGTCATCCCATTCAACATTGCTCAACTCTTTTCTGGTCTTCAAAGATATATGTGTACAAGGAAGTATTGTAATCGCGAAAAATTTCGGTTTTCAGATTTCAACATGAATATATATTTTGACTAGTTTCGGCGTGACGTTTTTTTTTTAATTTAGGGCTTTTTTGGACACTTTGGTTCATTCGATTGCAATTAAAAAAAGGAGGTACACAACAGTCCTAAATCCAAAATTTCAACATTCTACGGCTAATTTTAGTAATGCGAGATACGTACGTACAGAAGTCACGCCGAAACTAGTCCAAATGGGATATTCCTGTTCAAATCTGAAAAACGAATTTTTTCGCCATTACAATACTTCCTCTTAAACATATATCTTTGAAGACCAGAAAAGAGTTGAACCATTTTTAATGAGACGACGACATCAGTCGTATGGTGTCATTTTTGTTGTTATAAATCCTATTTCTTATAGAATGATTTATATAATTTATATTAAGATTTACTATATCCTTTTTATTTTCGGTATACAGTTTGTCTTCTAACGATTACTTATATAGATATTATATATGGCCTCAGATACAATAGGTTAAAAAACTTTTCATTTTAACCGTGATATGGCGAGATGTTATATAATTTTCATTAATATTTTTTGTACTTTTTTCAATCTCAAATCAATGCTGTTCGTACATTAAAGACATCGGCTAATCGAAACAAACATTTTCTTAAACTACCTTCATTTTCAACACGATTAAAAAGAATTCGTTTATAAAAGTTTACATTAAAAAAATAGTTATGGCTACAGAAATTACGCCTAACCGTATACTTAAATTAAAATCACGTCTATAAATACATGGCACTCAAGTACGTGAGTTATTACATAACATGTTACTCAAGTAGAATAACAGGCTTGAGCAGACTAAACAAACTGGCATACGTCTTTATAATAACAAATGTACAAATTATACATATTATATGCAGATCATTCTTTATACACGCAAATTATGTATGTTATATATTCTATTAAAACAATTTAATGTTAAGGAAAATAATATTTATTAATAAATATAATTATGAAATTCATATTTGAAGCGATAAAAATTAAAAATAAAAATTCTGGGGTTTTTCAGATTTTTCATTTGAATCATTTGGATTTCAAAACGTTAATGAATTTAAAACTGTTGGGGTTAATTGATATTTATCGATACAAAATATTCATAACGTATAACAATTTTATTGCCGGCCTCCGTGGCCGAGTGGTAGCGTCTCGGCTTTTCATCCGGAGGTCCCGGGTTCGAATCCCGGTCAGG
>JAAAKQ030218886.1:0-11497 GCA_010016005.3 Zanna intricata | reverse complement strand
AGAGCAACAATTTGAGCACGTTTTCTAGGAGTTATATCCATACTAAAAGTATCTCAAAACAACTAATAACGAAGAACGTACTACGAGGAGTAATCTCAAACAATTAACAGTATATTAGGTTACTATTAGGTCAGTAAGATGTGATATAACCAACCCAAACGGGTTCTAACCGCTTCACAGCAATCAAGGTTAACTCACTATATATCACGTACATACTACAAAATATGCATAATGTAAAATAAACAAAAGGTTCCATGACAAATGTATACAAAACGTATTTCTTAAAAAAAGAAGTTGTTTGTCCCAACTAATTTGCACAGCATTGTATATACTTTTTTTTTGTCATTACGGCATTGTTATAAAAATGATTTACAGTAAAGAAATAGATGATGTTGATATATTCAGTAATATTAATAAATTGTGTTATTAAATTATATAAGTAAACAGTAAATATATTTATTTTATTTAGATAAATTCTACAAACGTATTAACAGATTTAATTTTTTGATAAACTGTAGGAAAACTCTACAGAAAATAACATTTTCTGTATGGAAGTTAAAAAAGTTAATGGATTAAGTAGATTAGGCATATTATTGTAACATGGACTTTGGTTTTTATTTTTGCTTTTGTTTTTTAATATATATTTTTTTATATAATACTTAGTTAAAATCGCCAAATTTTGATATGTTTTGTTTTCAATAAACTTTGAGTTGTTATATTTATACTTAATTTTTGTGGACTTTATTCAAGTCATTTTACTCAGAATCAAATCAATTTCTCATGAAATCTTTTTTAAAATTTTTATTTATTTATTGCCAATTTAACAATGTTTTTTTTATACCTAACATAAAATAATGTCTTTTTCATTATCAACCTTGTATTTTTATCCTAAATTTCTTAAAAAATATAGTACTAGGACCTTTTCTCAATTTTCTTAGAAAATCACTAAATTTACTTCTTACTTTAGGTCCTAAGAATTAGAGTCTGACTTAATTTTATCAAAGACGCAGAAATCAGGGTAAAATCTTTCACTATCCAACACTCCTGTTTTTTAACCTATGTTTATATGAATTTTCTTCTTTATTTTCACCAGTAGAACATGTTCTGAAAGTTTATTACATTCTTTGTGAATCATCTGAATTTATTAAAAATCAAAATAGACTTTTTTTTTTTTTTAAATATTTTAACTTATTAATTTCCCACATCATAAGATGCGTATAATATTCAAATTGTACGACATGACAAAAAAAAGTGAATCCACTTCAACATCTATGTGTCTTTAGGATATGCTATGAAATTATTAATTATATTGCTAAAAAATTAACCAAACATCTTTATTTTGAAAAAATGAAAATCTAAAAAATTATTATTTCACATTTTCACTTCTGAAGTTTGCAGAGTTCAATATACTTCTTTTCTTATTTTTAATTCAAAAATTGCTGTTTGTTTGAAAATATTATCATAGGTAACTTAAGTTAATAATTTTGATAGAACTGAAAAAATATTAATAAATACATAACTTACAAAAAAAACTTCAAAGATATAACTTGAAAAGCAAATAAGTGGATCATTTGAATTTTTATAGTTATGTAAATATGTTTCTAAGAAATGAAAAATTAATTATAAAAAACCAAAATATATCATCACCAATTATTTGCCAAATCATTTGTCTAATGTATATTTTTATAATAAATATTTCCATGAATTTAATAACATATTTTTATTTTTTTTTATTTTAGGCAATTACCTTCTGTCAACAACATGTGTGGAAAGCCAGTAAACCAGTGCAAACAATTACAGTTCAAAACCTCCGTTAAAATTTAATAGGATATTTTGTTTGTTCTACTCAACATCTTTAAAAATATTTTATTATCTTAAGTATATTGTTTTTAAATCGGTTAAAAATTGTATTTGAATTTTAGAAAGTATATTCAGTAGTTTTTATTTGAAGACTTAGAAGTTATTTAAATTGTTTAGTTATTATTTTGTAAATGTTAGAATATTGATTATACTGAGGGTTGTTATTATCTTGTGCTAAAGTTTTTAATTTTATAAATAAATATTATTAGGCATGAACGAATAAATCTTTATATGGTAGATTTTTCATCTTTATTTTTATTACCAATGTGATAATTGCATTAATTATGCAATAACTTATATAGATAAGTCATAATAGCATTAAAGTTTAGCAATATTTTAATTAATAAAAATTGTATTTATGTTACATTTTATGTTATTAAAAATTAAAATAACACTGTGTTCTTTATGTATTATTTATTTTTATTTTAACCTCTCTTTATCTGTATAGCCAATTTTTATTTTAACCTAATTATATCTTAAGTTTTCTCCATGTTTTCAAGTTTGGGACTGAATATCTTCTTGTTTAGTTTTCTGAATGTTTTCAGATAAAACACCAAATTATTTTCCTATGAGTAATTGTCATAAATATTTTCCTGTTAACTGTTTTAATGATAATGATATTTTGAAGTGTTACACATTAATTTTATATGATATATATGATTAACTTCAGCCTGTTTGTAAATGTGAAAAATAAATTTTACTCTATTATTTTCAGTTCATGAGACCTTTAAATTTAAAAAACAAACATTACAGTTGTCTTATAATTTAAATTGATTTTTTAATTGGTTCAGATTAACCTATAATAATTACAGTAGTATATACGTACTAACAGCAAAGTAGTGTTGCTAATTTCCATAAATTTCTGTTGTTGTTTTTTTTTATTGTAATAAATTTGTGATTCGTATCTGTTTTACCTCTGAGACACTTTATTTTGCTGTGTATCTCTTTAACTTTTAGAATTCTATCTATACTGCATTTCATTACACTAAAAGTAGTAAAAACGTGAAATTTTTTGACTACGTATAATTTAGTTCTGCTTCTTCACAGTTTTTTTTTCATCTAATTCATCTTCTAATCTGACTTTTATGCATTATGCCTTCAATTATTTCATCATTATGATATTATCAATTATATCATTATTCATGATAATCTTTTCAAAAACTATAGTCTGGCAAATGAAAGAATGCAAGCTGCCCAACTAATTTCTCAATAAACCATCATAAAAAATGCAGCATATACCATACCAAAGCTTCTTCCATTTCTACATTGGTTTATAAAAAAATTATTCGTACAATAATAAAAGAATCTTTCACATTTTTGAGAGAAGCACAGGAAACATGATTTTTGTAGTTTTTTTTTTTTATAACCTATTTCTGGCCTGTAGAATTGACAAAACATTGTAGAATATACAGTTGATATGTACTAAAATATGGGCCCCCCCCCCTATCTTGACCTTCAACTGATATCAGATCTTTTCATTCAAAGTTTTGGTAATGGCAAGCCTTTAAAAAAAATGTTATCTTTGTACACTATAGGAGTATTAAAGTAATCTTTTCACATTAATGAATTTAAGAGATTTACAATAGAAATTCCGAAATGCGATTGTTCATAAATTTGAACTAAATGTTAAAAAAAAAGTGTAAACTTAATTAAAAATTAAATTCAAAAATTTTTCTTCAGTGATGCAACTTTACATGTTAAAGATACAGTCACCACCCGATGATGAATATGCTTGCTATATTATTTCTGATATGTAACTGCTTATAAACATATTTAGGAGGATTATATATTTAATTAATAAATAAGAAAATAATTAAAGTTTTTTTAACTAATAATTCACATTTTATAAAAACATTAATAATTTTAAATTTTTTTATAGCTTGATTATTTACTCTATGCTTCAATGAAAATCTATTTATTACTGACAAAAAGGTCTGTTTTATTTAGGCCAAAATTATAAATAATATAATGTTTGCAACTATTATTTTATATAATTATTAGGTTGTATAAATTAATTTATATAAAAAAAGAATAATTATAAAAGCTCATTATAAATACATTTTTATCTATTGAATAATAATAAAGTCAACCATATAATAGTGTATTAGCTAGTCAATAGCTGTTATTTGTTCAACAACAACCACATAAAGTTATTTCAAAATAATACTAGTAGACATAAATGTAGTAGGTTCAGATGATGGTGAATTTATGAAAAGCTCAATTAATGTGATAGAAAGTTAAAAAGTTGAAATATATTTTATTGTAATAGAATTTGTTTAAAAAGTATGTAATAAAAAAATTTATTATAAAAGTTTGTGTTTTTTTAATAACTTAGATTTTTGCATAATTTTGGTGGGTTTTCAATAATAGGCTGCAGTTAATGCAGAATGGAGTGTGCTTGATTCTCTACTGTGTAATATCAATTCTCATAATCCATATAGTAAACATTTTTATCTTATCTTTTTCATTTTCTACAGAAACATAATTCTTTCTTTATATACAGCTTTATTATTCAATTTCTTTGTAAAACTATTTGTTAAAAAATCATTTTGATACTGTAAATGTATGAAGATATATGAACTGTATATACGAGGGTTATTTTTTTTTCAACATCTGATCGGTCACGAAATAAAAACCCGCGCAAAAATCAGAAGAACCTTTGTGCACATGTGTTGCACAGCATCTCTAGTATGGCCTTCAATCACACCGTATCACTTCGTTTAGTTTTGAACACACAGCTAGCATGTAAACATGTGTACAACAATAGCATCTCCTGCCAAGTATGAAGTGTGTGCGGTAATTCGATTTCTTCGGGCTGAGGGGTGTAATGCAGCTGAAATTCCGAGACGAATAAGTAATGTGAACAGTGAAACTTCAATGAGTGACAGCAAAGTGCGACAACGGTGCAGGAACTTTAAAGCAGGACGTACAGATGTTCATGATGCAGGCAGTCAGGGAAGGAAGCAAGAGTCAACCGATGATCTCATTGAGCAAGTGGATGAGGCAATTCGAGAAAATCGTCAGTTCACAATTTCTGTATTGAGTGATGCATTTCCTGAAATTTCAAGTTCAGCTCTCTACACCATTGTGAATGAGAGATTTCAGTACCGCAAACTGTGTGCGAGATGGGTTCCTAAGATGCTGTCTGACCAATACAAAACAATGAGAATGGACACCTCCCTAACGTTTCTCCAGCGCTACCACAATGAAGGAGAAGATTTTTTGAACAAAACTGTCACAGGGGACGAGACATGGATCCATTTCGAAACTGAAGAAACAAAAGAACAATCCAAACAGTGGATGGATTCTCATTCTCCCAGTAAACCAAAGAAGTTCAAGTGGACCTTCTCCAACAGAAAGTGTACGGCTACTGTGTTCTGGAACCGGAATGGAGTTCTCTTGGTGGAATTCGTGGAACATGGCACGTCCATCACTGCAGCCTCATACTGCATGACTCTTCAACATCTATGAAGGGCAATTCAAAATAAGCAGAGAGGAATGTTGTCATCAGGCATTGTCTTTCTCCATGACAATGCTTGGCCGCACATTGCAACTGTAACAAAGCATTGTCTTTCTCCATGACAATGCTTGACCACACACTGCAGCTGTAACAAAGAAGTTCCTGCAGCATTTTTGTTGGGAAGTGTTTGATCATCTACCACTTGGCTCCATCCGATTTTCATCTCTTTGCTCACATGAAACGCAGGCTAGGAGGACAACATTTTGGCACAGACATCAAGCTACAGACCAGCGTAGAAACATGGCTGAAAACACTGGCGGCTCCATTCTATGATGGGGGTATTGCAAAGTTGGTACCACGCTACAACAAATGTCTAAATCGGAGTGGTGAATATGTACAGAAATAGCGTAACTATATAAGTACTTATTACAAATAAAAAACTTTTTATTTTCACTGTGGTTTTAATTTTGTGACCGATTGGACCTTGAAAAAAAAATAACCCTCATAATATATTATTTATATATATATATATATATTATATTATTCACAATATTTATAATATATGATATATTTATACTGTACATATATGAAGATAACAACTCTTTTTTGAAAGTTTGTCACCAGCAAATTACTGGATGAAATGATATGAAACTTTATGAGGGTTGACGTAGGGCATATTTTATATTTTTTTTAAACCCGTATTTTAGAAAACATTTTTGTCAAAGTTCTAAGGTCAGAAATAGTTTATACAATAAAAGACCACAAAAATTGTGTTTTCTCTGATAATGTAAACATCACATAAATTGTTTGAATTTTTTTATAGCTTGATACTTAATGTAAGCTTGAACCATATTTAAATTCATAAAATTCCTTTTAAAATATTTTAATGGAGAAAAATCTATCCGAAAATAACTTTCTTTAATTTTAAGTAAACAAAATAAAGAAATATATCTATCTTTTTAAACTGAAAATACCAATAGTTCTTCAGCCAAATTTTTAACTGAATTGAACAAGGTTAGCTTAGTAATGGACTTAAATTGCCTAAGTAAAAATTAAAACAAAGCAAAAAATGAAGTTTTTAATCATTGTTGAGGATTTAGCCAAAAATAATCTTACTATTAGCAGTCAAAAAAGCACTCTTTCCCGGGACACCAAAGATCACTGATTGAAAACTAACAATCATTACTCTATATTCATTGCTCTTCATACCCAATGAATAATTCATTACTCTATATACCCAAATTTTTTTAATTTTATAACTACAATGTTTACATAAATATACTCAAAATTTGATATTTAATATGTACTGTGTACAAAGATAACTTGTATTTTTGACAAAGCAAATGACGGCAAATAGTTGGTGTTTTTCCCAAAACCTGTACTAATCATCATTTTAAAATGTACGGTATATTTTATTAAAAATATTAATAATTTAATTAAAAATTGGTACATAATGTAATTCTGCTTAATAGCAAAGAAAATAATTGTGAAAATTTATAACAATTAAAAAAAAAACATTTGGCTATAACTGAATCACTAACATATTAACAAATGAAGTGCCAAAAAATTAAGCTAAAAGACAGGAATTTGTTTTATTGGGTCAGCTACTCACAATATTGCGCATCAGTGTAATAATATGCCTATCATAATGTAATTAATATTCTGTACAAATGAACCTTGTACAGAATATTAATTGTACCTTGCTCTGTTCACCATAAAGATTGACAAATATTATTATGCTCTAAGAGAAAACAATTCATGAGTAGTGCAAATTGAACCTCAAGTGCTCTACATTCATTACATTTTTAAGAAGGCCTGGGAAAAGTAATAAAAAAAAAACAAATTTTATTACCCCTTTCTTTTATAAAACAGCTCATTGTGTGCATTGCCTCAGCTCAGAAGGAAAGTTTGTAATATACTTTATGTTTGATTTTTCTTGTGTTCATTTAATTTAATATGTTGCTTTGTCTTGTGAATGTGATTTCATGTGATATATGTGAAATTTACAACATAAAAAGATATTTATCATATGCCAACTTAATACAAAAATATAAAAACTAAAATTAATATACACATTATTATTAAAATAAAATATACTTTGTACAGGAAGCAGTAGAAAAAGATTCTCTGAAGATGTTAGGGTAGTTAAATAATAAATTTACAATTTTTTTTTGTCTACAATTATTTTTGTGTGATTATAATAAATACTATAAGTATTAAAGTCATGGGAATTTTATCTAATTTTCTTTCTGAGAAAAATTGGAAGCTTAAATTTTAATTATTTTTAATGTAGTATTGATGTTAATAATGACCATCTATGTTATCATATTTAAAAATAAAATATATTAAAAAATGCACATTAATTTGTTTTAGTTTCATCTTTGTACATATCAGCTTGAAGAAATTATAAAAAAAAAGAGAGTTGAAATAGCTTTTCAACCTTACAACACATCAATTTATAACAAAAGATAAATATTAAACATTAAAAAATATGATTCCAAAAAAAAAACATCATTCTTTAATATGGTTCAATCATGATTTTGTGTTATACTAGAAAATACCATGTTTGAATTTTGAAAATCGAAAGATTGATTGTGAAGATTTAATAACATTTCTGAATAACCGTGATCTGTTAGATCAAAAGTGTTTTTATTGGATGCAAAAGTTAGCCTTCAGCCTACTAACAAATGCCCTGTTTGAATTTTGAAAATTGGGTGATTGTTTGCAGAGACATAATACCTCACTATTCTAGCCTCGCACACAGTTCCCACGGGAAGCCCATTATTATTAAAAATAATTGTTTTAAATTTATTAAATATTTTATTTTATTTAACGTAAATTTAATTGTGTTATTTTTGTAATATTATTCATTCAACTGATTTGAATCATTCTATTCAAACCCAGAACAGAATGATTCAATCCCAGTATGTGTGTTTCCTCATCCCAGTGATAGAAATTCACAGTTCATTAAAGTTTATGTTTCAACCAGCAAATCTCCACTATTATATACATCTATTTATATAGCATATAACACTCCCAGTAATGTAAGATCTATATCTAAATTGGTTCAGTAAAAAAGAATTGTCCCAAATACAAAGCACCCAACATCTCCACCGCAAAACTAAAGTGACTGATATATCACAAATTCTAATGCACTCTTTCTTATCTGAGAGGTAGCTGGTGAACCAGTGTGAATTACTCCCCTAATTCCAGTTTCCCATAGCTTTTTAACAGAATTTGTAGGTCAAATATGTCAAAATTTTTTTAGTATGTGTAAAAATAAAGCACTTTACATGTTTCATTGCATTTGTACCATTAGAAATTTAGAAACCTCAAGAAATTTATTTACAGCAGATTCTGTTTTAACTTTCCTAAAACCAAACTGATTATCACTAAAAATACTTGTTTTACAAGTGCGTAAAAAAACTAAAAACTTCTTTTCTTATTTTCTCCATAATTTTTGAAGAGATTGAAGCTAAAAATATGGATCTACAATTAGTACATTCTATTTTTGAGCCCTTTTTTTGTATCACTATTATTACTATTTCTTTTAGTTTTTTAGGAAACACGTCTTTCTAAAAATTTATATTAACTATATGTGTTATAACACACTTAATTTTTGGTTATATCTTTTTAATTTATCAATGTTAACATTATTAGTTCTGGATAATTTTCCATTTTTAAGAGTTATTACTACCTCGTAAGTATATTCGGAATATATACTCAGTATCTAAGAACATAAAATTATATGTTCTTCCTCGAAATACCTCAATTCTGATGACCATGCGCCAATCACATGATAATTACATGCTGATCATGTGATAACCACACACACTGATCACGTGATCATCCTCTGATGATATACCTCTTACTTAGCCAAAATAAGAGTATATATTTAATTAGTCAATTTCTGTGATGGAGTGGTAGCATCTTGGTCTTTCAACTAGAGGTCCTGGGTTCGAATCCCAGCCAAGCATGGCATTTTGCATATGCTAAAAAATTTCCATTTCATATTCCCATGCACAAGCTTTCAGCTAAAATTAAAACTTAATTTTATGATTAAGCTTAATCATAACATAAATTAATTGTAAAAAATAATATTAAAGTATGTAAAATACAAGTATATATATTTTATTGCATTATAACTGTTTTTTAACATACTAGAATAAATTTTATTTTATTTATGAATTCAATTTTTGATTCCTTTTGAACAAGAGCAAGGCCAATAACAATGAAGAAGCTTGGTTTATTTATTACTGTGATTTTGTTCTCTTGAGTTAATTCCTAATAAATAAATTTTTTATTTTGATTGGTACTCTATGTGTTTCTTCTGTTAGACATGAGATGTGATTTTTTTTAATCTATGTCTTTTAAGCTTTTCACTAAGAGACAGAAAGAAAAAGTATTATTAGTTACACAGTTTTTATTTTATCAAATCGACTTAATAATATTGACTAAGAATTAAATTTTTGTTTTTGAGTATAATTTTCTTTTTCTAGGTTCCTTTTTACTTTTGTTATATTGTTTTGTTTTAAGATAATTTTACAGTTCTTTCGTTTGAATATAATGACTTTATTACCGATTATGACATGTCTTAATTTAATGATGTTATTAATCTTGTTATTTTGTATTTTAAATTTTCTATAATTATATTAAAATTTAATTTGATTTTGTTTGTACGACATGAATTATTGTATCACTTTGAATTTAATTTATTTAACTATCGTTATTAACATGCAAAAATAGGAAAAAAACAACGTATCTTATGAAAAAAAAAAAAAATTCTTTAAAAATTAATATTATTTATTTATTGCATAATAAATTTAAGTGGAGTAATTTTCAACTATTTAAAAGGTATTTTCAAAAAATATATTTCTCCTATAGTGTCGCAACTACAAAATTGTATATTGAACGGCAGAATACCCGTAATATATAACCGTATAATCGCTTCTAGGGCAACAGTAATTTAAGTCGATAGAGGAACAACAGTGCAACTACGATGAACTATCGACCATTTGACTATCGACTGATTAGTAGTTTCAGTTTCGTTCTTTTACCACTGACGTAATCGTTTTGTCTTAAGGATATGTTTTGAAATTCATAATCGAATTGTATACCGGTCGACTACTTGCTAACGTATACTGATGTGCATAGCTGTTTCACATTTAGTAGTAATCTTGGGGGAATTGAACTCTAGACGATAAAAACCTACTTGAATAATTTGGTTATCGTTAATTACTGTTAACTTATACCAAAAAATTGATTTTAAGTTCTCATCTTTCAAAATGAGGAATAAAGTGACTGAAAAACCGAGATTCGGATGGACTGTCAAAATGAATCATGTATTTCCAGACAAAACTAGCCAGAAGATTCCCGTGAAATTTCATCAGATGCTACCATTTATTCCTTTACTTCTCAGGTAGTTATTAAACATTTTTTTTGTATTATTATTTTGTATAAAATAATTCTGGAGGATGAAAATTGTTGAATTTACTGGACAAATTACATTTTGATAATTATATGTAATACAGAAGTATAATTTTAGTCCGTGTGAACATCAGTGCACAAATAGTTTGGTGCTTGTTCTTGCAAGTTTATTTAGTTTTTATCTTAAAATTTTGTCTATCATAGTAATTATAATTATCTAACATATAATGACTGGTTAGTCAAAACGCATTTGCAGTAATTCTCCATTCTTTGGCATTTATTGGAATGTGTATCAGTTGATGTGATTATATTTTGAAGTGGAAAGGAACAAGCAATTATCCTTTGCCCTAATATTCCTATTTGCTGCCTGCCTAGACTTTGTGTATAGTAACTTACTACATTGGGGTAGTCAAACCAACCTTTGCAGTCAAACTGAAGTTAATAAAAAAAAATTAGGTAAAATGTTGTACAATAAAAAAAGTAAAAATTAATAAAATAATAAAAGTGTAAAAACAGTTTAAAAAAAAGGTCTTTTTTAATGTAAATTACTAAGATAATAAAACAAATAATTGAAAACTATTATGAGTGTAAATAAGTTATATTTTTAAATTAAACAACAATATGGAAAAATTTCAGTGAAAATCATTTAATTTTTTTTTTTTTTTTTTTTTTTTTTTTTTTTTTTTTTTTTTCCCTTCCCCCCCTTGGGGTTTTTTTTCTGGCGGGGAGACGATATTTTTGTTGTGTGGG